>JBAMBO010003388.1:0-26620 GCA_037044535.1 Lordiphosa magnipectinata
TGGCGCCCCTAAGGACTATGACAGTACCCAAACTGGAGCTTTGCGGTGCTGTAATCCTCTCTCAACTGATTCGGGAAATAGTTAAAATGAACCTATTCTCATGTCCATTCTACTGTTGGTCAGATTCTGCCGTTGTTTTGTCTTGGGTTCGTGATGAACCTTCTCGATTTCAAATATTCACTGCTAATCGAATTTCATTAATCCAGGAACTGACAACTGGTATGGAATGGCGCCACATTCCTACAGCCTTCAACCCTGCCGACATTCTTTCTCGAGGGGCGCTTCCCAGTGAACTCATAAATTCAACGCTCTGGATTCATGGCCCCGATTTTTTGGCTAAAGGGAAAAGTGAGTGGCCATCGTCCAGTCTTGCCCAGCAGCCGCTTCCTGAATTGCGAAAGAGGTCCTCGTTGGAGTCACTGGACGCGTTGATCTTATCCATGGTTGCAAATTTGCGGAATGCTTCGAGAAATTGAGAAGAATCTATGCCTATATCTACAAATTTAGACATCGCATTAGGCATCCAAATCTCACAATTGCCTCTCTGTCGCCATTTATTGATAATTTTGGACTCGTGCGTGTTGGTGGCCGCTTGAAGAATTCATCTCTAGACTTCAAGGCACAGCATCCAATCATTTTGCCAAGGCGTCATCCAGTTACGAGAGCAATTATAATGTATTTTCACAAACGCAACTTACATGCTGGACCACGGTCGCTATTGGCGCAGATCCGACTGCAATGCTGGCCCATTGGGGGTCGCAAAACCGTCGCAAGTGCTGCAAGCAAGTGCATCACCTGCTTTCGAGCAAAACCAATCTTTGCTGAAACCGTCATGGCAGCCCTGCCAGAGGATCGTGTGAGCGCCTCACACACGTTTATAGTCACTGGAGTGGATTTCTGTGGGCCATTCTATTTCAAGAGTGAGATTCGATGCCGGGCCCCTCAGAAGTGCTACGTTTGCATTTTCATTTGCTTCTCAACAAAGGCAGTGCATCTCGAGCTCGTCCCTGACTTATCTACAGCAGCTTTTCTGAATGCTTTGAGAAGATTCGTGCTGACTCGTTGCAAGCCTGCTCACATTTGGTCAGACAATGCTACCAATTTCGTGGGAGCCAGAAATGAGATGGCTGAACTCTAGCGCCTTTTTCTAAGCGATGCCCATATCAATGCTGTCCAGGAGTTTTGCCTTGCTGATGACATCGAATGGCGATTCATACAACCTCGATCTCCACACTTCGGTGGACTTTGGGAGGCAGCAGTAAAGACGGCTAAACATCATTTCTATCGGTCGGTCGGACCATCTCTTCTTGGTCCACATTGGGGCAATCATTAATTCAAGACCTCTTGTTCCAATTTCAGAGCATCTAGCCGATCTTGATGTGTTGACGCGAGCGCACTTCCTAACCACCGTGCCGCTGACGTTGTTCCCTGAACCTGACGTAACAAAGCTGAACTTCAACAGGCTGGATCGGTGGCAACGAATGACGTACTATCAGCAGATATTTTGGGCACGTTGGCGTGAAGAGTATTTGACGCTTCTTCAGCATCGTTCTAAATGGCGAGCACCTCAACCTGGTGTGTGCGTCAATGATGTTGTCCTGGTCAAGGACGAAAACTTGCCTCCTCTTAAATGGCCGCTAGCTCGAGTGGTCGAGCTCATCGTCGGAGCTGACAATGTGCCCCGGGTCGTGGTACTAAGGACTCCTACTGGACTTATAAGGAGAGCAGTGCGCAAGCTGTGCGTGCTGCCAAAGCAGGATGATGTTGAAAGCCCGTGTCTTCCAACGAGGGGAGAATGTTTGGTCACCCAACCAACAGAACAGCAGCAGCATAAATATTCAAATTAAAAATCTACAATTATGTTACTCTGTGTTAGCCAAGGCGCAAATAACGTAACTTCCTCTCACCTACTGTGTTCTGATAATGCGCTCTTTCCCTCTCTTGCTCTGTTAAAATCTTCTAATTTGCTTGCCCTTGGCCTTCAGCTCAAGTGCATAAGTCAGTCTTGATTTTGATCTGCTAGGCATTAGTTGTTCTGACTCGCCTCAACATCTCGGTTCACTTCGTTGTAACGGCACGGATCATTTCGGACTCGCCTGCCTATTATTAGTTAAACTCTTAGTTAAACAATTGTAATCGCTTAAGCACGGCCAAGTCGGGCCGCCTGCTTAATATTCGTTTCATCTTACATCGGCCCTGTGCGGCAAATAAATCAACATTGTTATATTGAAAAAACACAATTTGGTGTTAAAATTATTTGGACAAAACTTCTCGCATTTAAATAGCTATTGAAAAAGCTCAATAGCTCAAAAGATATCGTCTTCGATTTTGTTTTTGTTTTGGACTTCGATTTCGATATTATTTTCGATTTCGTTTTCGATTTCGTTCTCGTTTTGTTTTGCGATTTCGTTTTCGTTTTGGTTTTCGTTTTCGATTGGTTTTCGCTATCGACTTCGTTTTCGATTTGGATTTCGTTTTCGATTTCTATTTCGTTTTCGATTTCGTTTTCGATATCGTTTTCGATTTCGTTTTGGTTTTCGATTTCGTTTTCGATATCGATATCGTTTTCGATTTCGTTTTCGATTTCGATATCGTCTTCGATTTCGTTTTTGTATTATACTTCGTTTTCAATTTCGATTCCGTTTTCGTTATCTGTTTCGATATCGTTTTCGATTTCGTTTTTGTTTCGGACTTCGTTTTCAATTTTGATTTCGTTTTCGATATCGTTTTCGTACTCGTTTTGGTTTTGGTTTTCGATTTCGTTTTCGAATTCGTTTTGGTTTTCGATTTCGATATCGTCTTCGATTTCGGTTTTGTTTTATACTTCGTTTTCAATTTCAATTTCTTTTTCGATATCGTTTTCGATCTCGTTTTCGATTTCGGTTTGGTTTTCGATATCGTTTTCGATTTTGCTTTCTTATTCGATATCGTTCTCGTTTTGTTTTTTCGATTTCGTTTTGGTACTCGTTTTCGATTGGTTTTCGATTTGGATTTCGTTTTCGATTTCGATTTCAATTTCGTTTTCGATTTCGTTTTCGATTTTGTTTTCGATTTCGTTTTCGTCTTCGATTTCGTTTTTGTTTTCGATCTCGTTTTCGATATCGTTTTGGTTTTCGATTTTGATATCGATTTCGTTTTCGATATCGTCTTCGATTTCGATTTAGACTTCGTTCTGGTTTTCTATTTCTTTTTCGATTTTGTTTTCGATTGGTTTTCGTTATTGATTTCGATTTTGTTTTGGATTTCGTTTACGATTTCGATTACGATTTCGTTTCCGATTTCGTTCTCGTTTTCGACTTCGATTTCGATTTCGTTTTCAATTTGATATTCGATTGTGACTGCGTTTTCGATTTCGATTTCGTTTTCGATTTGGTTTTCGATTTCGTTTTCGATTTGGTTTTCGATTGGAATTTCGTTTTGGTTTTCGATTTCGTATTTCGATTTCGTTTTCGACTTCGATTTCGTTGTAGTTTTCGGTTTTCGTTTTGGTTTTCGATTTCGTTTCCGATTTCGTTTTCGATTTCGATTTCGTTTTCTCTTTCGATTTCGCTTCGTTTTGGTTTTCGTTTTCGCCTTCGTTTTGGTTTTCGATTTCGTTATTCGATTTCGTTTTCGACTTCGTTTTCGATATCGTTTATCGATTTCAATTTCGTTTTCGATTATCGATTTCGTTCTCGTTTTCGATTTCGTTTTGTTTTTGGATTTGGATTTCGTTTTCGTTATGGTTTTGGTTTTCGATTTCGTTATCGATTTCATTTTCGTTTTGGTTTTCGATTTCGTCTTCGATTTTGTTTTCGATTTCGTTATGTTTTTAGTTTTGGTTTTCGATTTCGTTTTCGTTTTCGATTTCGTTTTGGTTTTCGATTTCGATTTCGTTTTCGATATCGTCTTCGATTTCGTTTTTGTTTTGGACTTCGTTTTCGATTTCGATTACGTCCCCGTTTCCGATTTCGTTCTCGTTTTCGATTTCGATTTCGTTTTCGATTTCGTTGTCGTGTTTCGTTTTGGTTTTCGATTTCGTTTACGATTTTGTTTTCGATTTCGTTTTGTTATTCGATTTGGTTTTCGTTTTCGATGTCGTTTTGGTTTTCGATTTCGTTCTCGATATCGTGGTCGATTTCGTTTTTGTTTCGATATCGATTTCGTTTTGGTATGCGATATAGTTTTCGATATCGAATTTCGATCTCGTTTTCGATCTCATTTTCGGTTTCAATTTCGTTTCGATTTCGTTTTGGTTTTCGATTTCGTTCCGATTGGTTTTCGATTTGGATTTCGTTCTCGATTTCGATTTCGATTTCAATTTCGTATTCGATTTTGATTTCGATTTCGATGTAGTTTTCGTCTTCGATTTCGTTTTGGTTTTCGATTTCGTTTTCGATATATTCTTCGATTTCGTTTTGGTTTTCGATATCGTTTTCGATTTCGTTTTGGTTTTCGATTTCGTTTTCGATATCGTCTTCGATTTCGTTTGTGTTTTGGACTTCGTTTTTGATTTCTTTTTCGATTTCGTTTTCGATTTCGTTTTCGATATCGTCTTCGATTTCGTTTTCGATATCGTATTCGATTTCGTTTTTGTTTTGGTTTTCGTTTTCGTTGTCGATTGGTTTTCGATTAGGATTTCGTTTTCGATTTCGATTTCAATTTCGTTTTCGATTTTGTTTCGATTTCGGATTCGATTTCTTTTTGGCTTTCGATTTCGTTTTCGATTTCGTTTCCGATATCGTCTTCGATTTCGTTTAAGTATCGTACTTCGTTTTTGATCTCGATTTCGTTCTCGTTTTCGATTTCGTTGTTGTTTTCTTTTTCAATTTCGATTAGGTTTCCGATTTCGACTTCGATTTCGGTTTGTTTTCGATTTTGATCTCGTTTTGGTTTTCGTTTTTGATATCTTTTTCGATTTCGTTTTCGTTTTGGTTTTCGATATCGGGTTCGATTTCGTTCTCGATTTCGTTTTCGATTTCGTTTTGGTTTTCGAGTTCGTTTTCGATTGGTTTTCGTTATCGATTTCGTTTTCGATTTCTTCTATTTTGATTTCGTTTTCGATTTCGTTTTTGTGTTCGTTATTGATTTCTTTTTCGATTTCATTTTCGATTTCGTTTTCGTCTTTCGATTTTGATTTCGTTTTCGTTTTTGATTTCGTTTCGATTTCGTTTTCGATTTTAAATTCGATTCCGATTTCGTTCTCGTTTTCGATTTCGTTTTCGTTGTTGTTTTCGTTTTCGATTTCGATTCCGATATCGTTTTCGTTTTGGATTTCGTTTCGTTTTCCTTTTGATTTTCGATTTCGTCTTCGACTTGGTTTTCGATATCGTTATCGATTTTGTTTCCGATTTCGTTATCGATTTCGTTTCGATTTCGTTTTCGATTTCGTTCTCGATTTCGATTTCGTTATTTCGTTACCAAAATTAATTTGATTTTCGTTTTCGATATCGTTATGTTTTTAGTTTTCGATTTCGATTTCAATTTCGTTTTCGAGTTCGTTTTCGATTTCGTTCTGGTTTTAGATTTCGTTTTGCTTATTGATGTTGTATTGGTTTTCGATTTCGTTTTCGATTTCGTTTTTGGTTTCGATTTCGTTTTCGATTTCGTTTTGGTTTTTGTTTTCGATTTCGTTTTCGATCTCGTTTTCGTTTTCGATTTCGTTTTCGGTTTCGTTGTTCGATTTCGTTTTCGATTTCGTTTTCGATTTCGTTTTCGATATCGTTTTCGATTTCGATTTCGTTTTCGATTTCGTTCTCGTTTTCGATCTCATTTTCGTTTTCAATTTCGTTTCGATTTCGTTTTCGTTATGTTATACGATTTCGTTTTGGTTTTCGTTTTCGATTTCGTTTTCGATTGGTTTTCGATTTGGATTTCGTTTTCGATTTGGATTTCGTTCTCGATTTCGATTTCGATTTCAATTTCGTTTTCGATATCGTTATCGTTTTTAGTTTTGGTGTTCGTTTTCGAATTTCGATATCGTTTTCGATTTCGATTTGGTTTGGGTTTTCGATTCTCGATTTCGTTTTTGATTTCGTTTTCGATTTCGTTTTCGATTTCGTTTTCGATTTCAAATTTGATTTCGATTTCGTTCTCGTTTTCGATTTCGTTGTTGTTTTCGTTTTCGATTTCGATTCCGATTTCGTTTTCGTTTTGGATTTCGTTTCGTTTTCGTTTTTGGTTTTCGATTTCGTTTTCGATTTCGTTTTCGATTTCGATTTCGTTTTCGTTTCGATTTAGTTACCAAGTTAATTTCGTTTTCGATTTTCGTTTTCGATATCGTTTTCGTTTTTAGTTTTCGATGTTCGTTTTCGATTTCGATTTGGTTTGGGTTTTCGATTTTGATTTCGTTTGCAATAGCGTTTTCGTTTTTGATTTCGTTTTCGATTTCGTTTTCGTTTCGATTTCAAATTCGTTTTCGATTTCGTTCTCGTTTTCGTCTTCGATTTCGTTTTCGGTTTCGTTCTCGTTTTGGTTTTTGTTTTCGATATCGTTTTCGATTTTGTTCTCAATATCGTTTTCGATTTCAATTTCGTTTTCGATTTCGTTCTCGTTTTCGATTACGAATTCGTTTTCGGTTTCGTTATGGTTTTCGATTTTGTTTTCGTAATCGATTTCATTTTCGTTTTGGTTTTTCGATTTCGTTCTCGATTTCGTTTTCGATTTCGGTTGTTGTTTTCGTTTTCGATTTCGATTTCGTTCTCGTTTTCGATTTCGATTTCGATTTCGTTTTGGTTTTAGTTTTGGTTTTCGTTTTCGATTTCGATTTTCGTTTTCGATTTCGATTATGTTTTTAGTTTCGTATTTCGTTTTCGATTTCGATATCGTTCTCGATTTCGTTTTCGATTTCGTTTCGATTTCGTTTTCGATTTCGTCTTCGTTTTCGATTTCGTTTGTTTTTCGTTTTGGTTTTCGTTTTCGATATCAGTTTCGTTTTGGTTTTCGATTTCGTTTTCGATTTCGTTTTGGTTTTCGATATCGTTTTCGTTTTCGATTTCGTTTTCGATTTCGTTTGTCGATTTCGTTTTCGATTTCGTTCTCGTTTTCGTTTTCGATTTCGTTTTCGTTTGGTTTTCGATTTCGTTTTCGATGTGGTTTTCGATTTCGATTTCGTTTTCGATTTCGATTTCGATTTCGTTTTCTGATTTCGATTTCGTTTTCGATTTCGTTATCGATTTCGTTTTCGTTTTGATTTCGATTTCGTTTTGGTTTCGATTTCGTTTTGTTTTCGATTTCGTTTTCGATTTCGTTTTCGATATCGTTTTCGATTTTCGATTTCGTTTTCGTTATCGATTTCGTTTTCGATATTTCGTTTTCGATTTCGTTTTGGTTTTCGATTTCGTTTTCGATTTCGTTTTCGATTTCGTTTTCGATTTCGAGTTTCGTTTTCGATTTCGTTTTCGATTTCGATTTTGGTTTTCGTTTTCGATTTCGTTTTCGATTTCGTTTTCGTTTTCGATTTCGTTTTCGATCGTTCTCGTTTTCGATTTCGTTTTCGTTTTCGATTTGGATTTCGTTTTCGTTATGGTTTTCGTTTTCGATTTCGATTTCGTTTTGATTTTCGATTTCGTTTTCGATATCGGTTTCGATTTCAATTTCGTTTTCGATTTCGATTTCGTTCTCGTTTTCGATTTCGTTTTGTTTTTAGATTTCGTTTTCGATTCGTTTCGTTTTCGATTTCGTTTTCGATTTCGTTTTCGATTTCGTTTTCGTTTTCGATTTCGTGTTTTCGTTATCGATTTCGTTTTCGATTTCGTTTTATTTTGATTTCGTTTTCGATTTCGTTTTTGTGTTCGTTTTTGATTTCGTTTTCGATTTCGTTTCGATTTCGTTTTCGATTTCGTTTTCGTCTTTCGATTTTGATTTCGTTTTCGATTTCGTTTTCGATTTTAGTTTCGTTTTCGATTTCGTTTTCGTTTTCGATTTCGTTTTCGATTTCGTTGTTCGTTTTCGTTTTCGATTTCGATATCGGTTTCGTTATCGATTTCGTTTCGATTTCTGTTTTCGATTTCGTTCTCGATTTCGTTTTCGTTATTTCGTTACCAAAATTAATTTGATTTTCGTTTTCGATATCGTTGTGTTTTTAGTTTTCGGTGTTCGTTTTCGAATTTCGATTTCGTTTTCGATTTGGTTTGGGTTTTCGATTTTGATTTCGTTTTCAATATCGTTTTCGATTTCAATTTCGACTTCGTTCCGTTTTCGTTTTGTTTTTCGATTTGGTTATCGTGTTCGATTTCGAATTCGTTTTCGTTATGGTTTTCGTTTTCGATTTCAGTTTTCGAGTTCGTTTTCGATTTCGTTTTGGTTTTATATTTCGTTTTGCTTATTGATTTGTTTTCGTTTTCGGTTTTCGATTTCGTTTTTGGTTTCGATTTCGTTTTCGATATCGTTTTCGATTTCGGTTTTCGATATCGTTATAGATTTCGTTTTCGATTCCAAGCTCGATTTCGATTAGGTTTTCGATTTCGTTTTGGTTTTTGTTTTCGATTTCGTTTTCGATTTCGTTTTCTTTTTCGATTTCGTTTTCGGTTTCGTTTTCGTTTTGGTTTTGGTTTTTGTTTTCGATATCGTTTTCGATTTCGTTTTCAATATCGTTTTCGATTTCAATTTCGTTTTCGATTTCGTTCTCGTTATCGATCTCATTTTCGTTTTCAATTTCGTTTCGATTTCGTTCTCGTTATGTTTTTCGATTTCGTTTTCGGTTTTCGTTTTCGATTGGTTTTCGATTTGGATTTCGTTTTCGATTTGGATTTCGTTCTCGATTTCGATATCGATTTCAATTTCGTTTTCGATATCGTTTTGTTTTTAGTTTTGGTGTTCGTTTTCGAATTTCGATATCGTTTTCGATTTCGATTTGGTTTGGGTTTTCGATTTTGATTTCGCTTTTGATTTCGTTTTCGATTTCGTTTCGATTTCGTTTTCGATTTCAAATTTGATTTCGATTTCGTTCTCGTTTTCGATTTCGTCTTCGATTTCGTTGTTGTTTTCGTTTTCGATTTCGATTCCGATATCGATTTCGTTTTCGATTTTGATTTTGTTTTCGATTTCGTTTTGGTGTTCGTTTTTGATTTCTTTTTCGATTTCGTTTCGATTTCGTTTTCGATTTCGTTTTCGTCTTTCGATTTTGATTTCGTTTTCTCTTTCGATTTCGATTTTGATTTCGTTTTCGATTTCGTTTTTGATTTCGTTTTCGATTTCGTTTCGATTTCGTTTCGATTTCGATTTCAAATTTTCGATTTCGTTTTGGTTTTTGTTATCGATTTCGTTTTCGATCTCGTTTTCTTTTTCGATTTCGTTCTCGGTTTCGTTCTCGTTTTGGTTTTGGTTTTTGTTTTCGATATCGTTTTCGATTTTGTTCTCAATATCGTTTTCGATTTCAATTTCGTTCTCGTTTTCGATTACGAATTCGTTTTCGGTTTCGTTATGGTTTTGGATTTTGTTTTCATAATCGATTTCATTTTCGTTTTGGTTTTTGATTTCGTTCTCGATTTCGTTTCGATTGGTTGTTGTTTTCGCTTTTGATTTCGATTTCGTTCTCGTTTTCGACATCGATTTCGATTTCGTTATGGTTTTAGTTTTGGTTTTCGTTTTCGATTTCGATTTTTGTTTTCGATGTCGTTATGTTTTTAGTTTTGTTTTTCGTTTTCAATTTCGCATTCGTTCTCGTTTTCGTTTTCGATTTCGTTTCGATTTCGTTTCCGATTTCGTCTTCGTTTTCGATTTCGTTGTTTTTCGTTTTGGTTTTCGTTTTCGATATCAGTTTCGTTTTGGTTTTCGATTTCGTTTTGGTTTTCGATTTCGTTTTCGATATCGTCTTCGATTTCGTTTTTGTTTTGGACTTCGTTTTCGATTTCGTCTTCGATTTCGTTTGTTGATTTCGTTTTCGATTTCGTTGTCGTTTTCGGTTTGGTTTTCGATTTCGTTTTCAATATCGATAACGATATCGTTTTATTCGATTTGGTTTTCGTTTTCAATGACATTTTCGTTTTGGTTTTGGTTTTCGATTTCGTTCTCGATATCGTTTTCGATCTCGTTTTGGTTTTCGATATCGCTTTCGATTTCGTTATCGATATCGTTTCGATTTCGTTTTGGATTTCGTTTTCGATTTCAAAATCGTTTTCGATTAGGTTTTCGATTTAGATTTCGTTTTCGTTTTTGGTTATTGTTTTCGATTTCGTTTTCGATTTCTTTTTCGATTTCGTTATCGTTTTGTTTTTGATTTCGTTATCGTTTTGGTTTTCGATTTCGTTTTCGATTGGTTTTCGATTTGGATTTCGTTTTCGATTTCAATTTCGATTTCGTTTTCGTTACGATTTCGTTTTCGTCTTCGATTTCGTTATCGATATCGTTTTCGATTTCGTTTTGTTTTCGATTTCGTTTTGGTTTGCGAATTCGTTTTAGTTTTCGATTTCGTTTTCGATATCGTTTTCGATTTCCTTTTCGTTATCGATTTCGTTTTGGTTTTCGTGTTCGATTTCGTTTCGTTATGGATTTCGCTTTCGTTCTCGTTTTCGTTTTCGATTTCATTTTCCATTTCGATTTCGTTTTCGATAGCGTCTTCCATTTCATTTTTGTTTTGGACTTCGTTTTCGATTTACATTACGCTTTTGTTTACGATTTCGTTTTCGTCTTCGAATTCGTTTTCGATTTAGATTTTTGTTTTCGATTTCGATGTCGTTTTCGATATCTTTTTCGATTTCGTTTCGATTTCGATTCTGTTTTCGTTTTCGATTTCGTTGTCGTTTTCTTTTTGGTTTTCGATATCGTTAACGATATCGTTTTGTTTCGTTTTCGATTTCGTTTCGATTTCGTTTTGGATTTCGTTTTCATTTCAATTTCGGTTTCGTTTTGGTTTTCGATTTCGTTTTCGATTTCGTTTTGGTTTTCGATTTCGATTTCGATTTCGTTTTCGGTTTTCGATTTTCGATTTCGTTTTGGTTTTCGCTTTCGTTTTCTTTTTCGATTGCGTTTTGGTTTTCGATTTCGTTATTGATTTCGTTTTCGACTTCGTTTTCGATATCGTTATCGATTTCGTTTTCGATTTCGTTTTCTTTTTCGATTGGTTTTCGTTTTCGATTTCGTTCTCGTTTTCGATTTCGTTTTGTTTTTAGTTTTGGTTTTCGTTTTCGATATCGTTATGTATTTAGTTTTGGTTTTCGTTTTCGATTTCGTTTTGTTTTTCGTTTTCAATATCGGTTTCGATTTCAATTTCGTTTTCGATTACGATTTCGTTCTCGTTTTCGATTTCGTTTTGTTTTTAGATTTGGATATCGTTTTCGAATTCGTTTTCGTTTTCGATTTCGTTCTCGATTTCGTTTTCGATTTCGTTTTGGTTTTCGAGTTCGTTTTCGATTGGTTTTCGTTATCGATTTCGTTTTCGATTTCTTCTATTTTGATTTCGTTTCGATTTCGTTTTCTCTTTCGATTTTGATTTCGTTTTTGTTTTTGAATTCGTTTCGATTTCGTTTTCGATTTCAAATTCGTTTCCGATTTCGTTCTCGTTTTCGATTTCGTCTTCGATTTCGTTGTTGTTTTCGTTTTCGATTTCGATTCCGATATCGTTTTCGTTTTGGATTTCGTTTCGTTTTCCGTTTGATTTTCGATTTCGTTTTCGATTTCGTTATGGTTTTTGATTTCGTTATAGATTTCGTCTTCGACTTGGTTTTCGATATCGTTATCGATTTTGTTTTCGATTTCGTTATCGATTTCGTTTCGATTTTTCGATTTCGTTCTCGATTTCGATTTCGTTTTCGTTATTACTTTACCAAAATTAATTTGATTTTCGTTTTCGATATCGTTATGTTTTTAGTTTTGGTGTTCGTTTTCGAATTTCGATATCGTTTTCGATTTCGATTTGGTTTGGGTTTTCGATTTTGATTTCGTTTTCAATATTGTTTTCGATTTCAATTTCGACTTCGTTCCGTTTTCGTTTTGTTTTTCGATTTGGTTATCGTGTTCGATTTCGAATTCGTTTTCGTTATGGTTTTCGTTTTTGAGTTCGTTTTCGATTTCGTTTTGGTTTTATATTTCGTTTTGCTTATTGATGTTGTTTTGGTTTTCGATTTCGTTTTCGATTTCGTTTTTGGTTTCGATTTCGTTTTCGATATCGTTTTCGGTTTTCGATATCGTTTTCGATTTCGATTTCGTTTTCGTTTCGATTTCGTTTTCGATTTCAAATTTGATTTCGATTTCGTTCTCGTTTTCGATTTCGTTTTCGATTTCGTTTTCGATTTCGTTTTCGATTTCGATTTCGATGTTTCGATTTCGTTTTCGTTTTCGATTTCGTTTTCGGATTTTCGTTTTCGGTTTTCGATTTCGATTTCGTTATGGTTTTCGATTTCGTTATAGATTTCGTCTTCGATTTGGTTTTCGATATCGTTATAGATTTCGTTTTCGATTTGGTTTTCGATTTCGTTCTCGATTTCGTTTTCGTTATTTCGTTACCAAAATTAATTTGGTTTTCGATTATCGTTTTCGATATCGTTATGTTTTTAGTTTTGGTGTTCGTTTTCGATTTCGAATTTCGATTTCGATTTGGTTTGGGTTTTCGATTTTGATTTCGTTTTCAATATCGTTTTCGATTTCGATTTCGATTTCGTTTCGTTTTCGTTTTTCGATTTCGTTATCGTTTTCGATTTCGTTTTCGTTTTCGTTTTCGTTTTCGATTTCGATTTCGATTTCGATTTCGTTTTCGATTTCGTTTTCGATTTCGTTTTGGTTTTCGATTTCGTTATCGATTTCGTTTTCGATTTCGATCTTTCGATATGTTTCGTTTTCGATAGTTTTCGATTTCGTTTTCGATTTCGTTTTCGATTTCGATTTCGATTCCAACTCGATTTCGATTAGGTTCGATGTTTTGGTTTTGTTTTCGATTTCGTTTTCGATCTCGTTTTCGTTTTCGATTTCGTTTTCGGTTTCGATCTCGTTTTGGTTTTGATTTTTGTTTTCGATATCGTTTTCGATTTCGATTTCAATATCGTTTTCGATTTCAATTTCGTTATCGATTTCGTTCTCGTTTTCGATTATCGTTATTCAATTTCGTTTTCGATTTCGTTCTCGATATCGTTTTCGATATCGTTTCGATTTCGTTATCGATTTCGATATCGATTTCGATTTCGTTTTCGATATCGTTTGATTTTCGTTTTCGATATTCGTTTCGAATTTCGATATCGTTTTCGATATGTTCGATTTCGATTTTGATTTCGTTTTCGATTTCGTTTTCGATTTGTCGATTTCGTTTTCGATATCGATTTCGATTTCAATTTCGATTTCGATTTCGATATCGATTATGTTTTCAGTTTTGGTTTCGATTTCGATATCAGATTTCGATTTCGATTTCGCTTTCGTTTTCATATATCGATTTCGATTTCAATTTCGATATCGTTCCGATTTCGTTTTTGATTTGGATTCGAAGTCACTGATAATTAGCTCGGAAAACAACGACGATCTTGACATCGAACCCATATTGAAAACGAAATCGAAATCGACCTGGACCTCGTTATCGAAATGAAATCAAATCGACACCGAACTAACATAACGATATCGAAAACGAAAATCGAAAACGTAATTTCGGTAACGAAATAACGAAAACGAAATCGAGAACGAAATCGAAACAGAAATCGAAACGAAATCGATAACGAAATCGAAAACAAAATCGATAACGATATCGAAAACCAAGTCGAAGACGAAATCTATAACGAAATCGAAAACCATAACGAAATCGAAAACGAAATCGAAAACGAAATCGAAAATCAAATGGAAAACGAAATCGAAATCCAAAACGAAAACGATATCGGAATCGAAATCGAAAACGATAACAACAACGAAATCGAAGACGAAATCGAAAACGAGAACGAAATCGAAAACGAAATTTGAAATCGAAAACGAAAATCGAAAACGAAATCAAAAACGAAAACGAAATCAAAATCGAAAGCGAAAACGAAATCGAAAACGAAATCGAAACGAAAACGAAATCGAAAACGAAAACCATTACGAAATCGAAAACCATAACGAAACGAAATCGAAAACCAAAACGAAATCGAAAACGAAATCGAAATCGAAAACGAATTCGAAACGAAATCGAAAACCAAAACGAAATCGAAAACCAAAACGAAGTCGGAAACAAAATCGATAACGAAACGAAACGAAATCGAATACGAAATTGGAAACGAAATCGATAAGGAAAGCGATAGCGAAAACGAAATCGAAATCGAAACGAAAACGAAAACCAATCGAAAACGAAATCGAAAACCATAAGGAAATCGAAACGAAAACGAAATCGAAAACGAAAACCATTACGAAATCGAAAACCATAACGAAACGAAAACGAAATCGAAAACCAAAACGAAATCGAACACAAAAATGTTATCGAAAACGAAATCGAAGATCGAAAACAAAATCGAAAACGAAAACAGAATCGAAATCGAAACGAAATCGAAACGAATCGAATCGAAACGAAATCGAACACTGAAATCGAAAACGAAATCGAAAACGAAATCGATATTGAAAACGAAATCAAAAACGATATTCGAAAACGACATCGAAATCGAAAACCAAAATCGAAAACGAATTCGAAAGACGAAAACGAAATCGAAAACGAAATCGTAAACAAAAGCGTAATCGTAAATCGAAAACGAAATCCAAAAATAAAACGAAATCGAAAACGAGAACGAAATCGAAAACGAAAACCAAATCGAAAACGAAAACAAAATCGAAAACGAAATCGAAAACGAAATCGAAAACGAAATCGAATAACGAAATCGAAAACCAAAACGCAATCGAAAAAGAAAACGAAAGCGAAAACCAAAACGAAATCGAAATTGAAATCGAAAACCAAAACGAAATCGAAATCGAAATCGAAAACCAAAACGAAATCGAAAACGAAATCGAAGAACCAAAACGAAACCGAAATCGAAACGAAAACGAAATCCAAAACGAAATCGAAACGAAATCGAAAACGAAACAAAACGATATCGACAACGATATCGAAAACCAAAACAGAAAATCGAAACGAAATCGAAAACGAAAACGAGAATCGAAATCGAAACGAAATCGAAAAACGATATCGAAAACGACATCGAAATCGAAAACAAAAATCTAAATCGAAAACGAATTAACGAAGATCGAAAACGAAATCGTAAACAAAAGCGTAATGTAAATCGAAAACGAAGTCCAAAACAAAAATGAAATGGAAGACGCTATCGAAAACGAAATCGAAATGGAAAATGAAATCGAAAACGAAAACGAGAACGAAAGCGAAATCCATAACGAAACGAAATCGAACACGAAAACCAAAACGAAATCGATAACGAAAAGGAAATCGAAAACGATATCGAAAACGAAATCGAAAACTAAAACGAATTCGCAAACCAAAACGAAATCGAAAACAAAACGAAATCGAAAACGAAATCGATAACGAAATCGAAGACGAAAACGAAATCGTAACGAAAACGAAATCGAAATTGAAATCGAAAACGAAATCCAAATCGAAAACCAATCGAAAACGAAATCGAAAACCAAAACGAAAACGAAATCAAAAACAAAACGAGAACGAAATCGAAAACGAAATCAACAAACGAAATCGAAAACGAAGTCCAAAACAAAAACGATATCGAAAACCAAAACGAAATCGAAAACGAAATCGAAAACCAAAACGAAACTGATATCGAAAACGAAAACCAAAACGAAAAACAACGAAATCGAAAACGAAGACGAAATCGGAAACGAAATCGAAACGAAA
Source organism: Lordiphosa magnipectinata (assembly GCA_037044535.1). NCBI lineage: Eukaryota > Metazoa > Arthropoda > Insecta > Diptera > Drosophilidae > Lordiphosa > Lordiphosa magnipectinata. The sequence goes on from JBAMBO010003388.1 coordinate 15,719, forward strand.
TCGAAAACGAAAACGAGAACGAATGCGAAATTGAAAACGAAAAACAAAACTAAAAACATAACGACATCGAAAACAAAAATCGAAATCGAAAACGAAAACCAAAACTAAAACCATAACGAAATCGAAATCGATGTCGAAAACGAGAACGAAATCGAAATCGAAAGCGAAAACAACAACCGATCGAAAACGAAATCGAGAACGAAATGAAAAACCATAACGAAAATGAAATCGATTACGAAAACAAAATCCAAAACCATAACGAAACCGAAAACGAATTCGTAATCGAAAACGAGAACGAAATCGAGAACGAAATTGAAATCGAAAACGATATTGAGAACAAAATCGAAAACGATATCAAAAACAAACACCAAAACGAGAACGAAACCGAAAACGAAATCGAAGACGAAAACGAGAACGAAATCGAAAACGAATTTGAAATCGAAAAACGAAATCGAAACGAAATAAAAAACGAAAACGCTATTGCAAACGAAATCAAAATCGAAAACCCAAACCAAATCGAAATCGAAAACGAACACCAAAACTAAAAACATAACGATTTTGAAAACGAAAATCGAAAACCAAATTAATTTTGGTAACTATTTCGTTACGAAAACGAAATCGAAATCGAGAACGAAATCGAAAACGAAATCGAAAACCAAAAGGAAAACGAAACGAAATCCAAAACGAAAACGATATCGGAATCGAAATCGAAAACGAAAACAACAACGAAATCGAAAACGAGAACGAAATCGAAATCAAATTTGAAATCGAAAACGAAATCGAAACGAAATCGAAAACGAAATCAAAAACGAAATCAGAATCGAAAACCCAAACCAAATCGAAATCGAAAACGATATCGAAATTCGAAAACGAACACCAAAACTAAAAACATAACGATATCGAAAACGAAATTGAAATCGATATCGAAATCGAGAACGAAATCCAAATCGAAAACGAAATCCAAATCGAAAACCAATCGAAAACGAAATCGAAAACGAAAACCAAAACGAAATCGTATAACATAACGAGAACGAAATCGAAACGAAATTGAAAACGAAAATGAGATCGAAAACGAGAACGAAATCGAAAACGAAATTGAAATCGAAAACGATATTGAAAACGAAATCGAAAACGATATCGAAAACAAAAGCCAAAACCAAAACGAGAACGAAACCGAAAACGAAATCAAAAAAGAAAACGAGATCGAAAACGAAATCGAAAACAAAAACCAAAACGAAATCGAAAACGAAATCGAAACCAAAAACGAAATCGAAAACGAAATCGAAAACCAATACAACATCAATAAGCAAAACGAAATATAAAACCAGAACGAAATCGAAAACGAACTCGAAAACGAAATTGAAATCGAAATCGAAAACTAAAAACATAACGATATCGAAAACGAAAATCAAATTAATTTTGGTAACGAAATAACGAAATCGAAATCGAGAACGAAATCGAAAAAGAAATCGAAACGAAATCGATAACGAAATCGGAAACAAAATCGATAACGATATCGAAAACCAAGTCGAAGACGAAATCGAAAATCAAAAGGAAAACGAAACGAAATCCAAAACGAAAACGATATCGGAATCGAAATCGAAAACGAAAACAACAACGAAGACGAAATCGAAAACGAGAACGAAATCGGAATCGAATTTAAAATCGAAAACGAAATCGAAACGAAATCAAAAACGAAAACGAAATCAAAATCGAAAGAGAAAACGAAATCGAAAATGAAATCGAAAAAGAAATCAATAACGAACACAAAAACGAAATCGAAAACGAAATCAAAATAGAAGAAATCGAAAACGAAATCGATAACGAAAACCAATCGAAAACGAACTCGAAAACCAAAACGAAATCGAAAACGAAATCGAGAACGAAATCGAACCCGATATCGAAAACCAAAACGAAAACGAAATCGAAAAAGATATCAAAAACGAAAACCAAAACGAGATCAAAATCGAAAACAAACCGAAATCGAAGTCGAAATCGGAAACCTAATCGAAATTGAAAAAGAAAACAACAACGAAATCAAAAACGAGAACGAAATCGAGATCAAAAACGAAGTACGATACTTAAACGAAATCGAAGACGATATCGGAAACGAAATCGAAAACGAAATCGAAAGCCAAAAAGAAATCGAATCCGAAATCGAAACAAAATCGAAAACGAAATTGAAATCGAAATCGAAAACGAAATCCTAATCGAAAACCAATCGACAACGAAAACGAAAACCAAAACAAAAACGAAATCGAATACGATATCGAAAACGAAATCGAAGACGATATCGAAAACGAAATCGAAAACGAAATCGAAAAAGAAATCAAAAACGAAGTCCAAAACACAAACGAAATCGAAGACGATATCGAAAACGAAATCGAAAACCAAAACGAAATCGAAAACGATATCGAAAACCAAAACGAAATCGAAGAATATATCGAAAACGAAATCGAAAACCAAAACGAAATCGAAGACGAAAACTACATCGAAATCGAAACAAAATCGAATACGAAATTGAAATCGAAATCGAAATCGAGAACGAAATCCAAATCGGAAACCAATCGGAACGAAATCGAAAACCAAAACGAAATCGAAACGAAATTGAAACCGAAAATGAGATCGAAAACGAGATCGAAATTCGATATCGAAAACTATATCGCATACCAAAACGAAATCGATATCGAAACAAAAACGAAATCGACCACGATATCGAGAACGAAATCGAAAACCAAAACGACATCGAAAACGAAAACCAAATCGAATAACAAAACGAAATCGAAAACAAAATCGTAAACGAAATCGAAAACCAAAACAAACACGACAACGAAATCGAAAACGAAATCGAAATCGAAAACGAGAACGAAATCGGAAACGGGGACGTAATCGAAATCGAAAACGAAGTCCAAAACAAAAACGAAATCGAAGACGATATCGAAAACGAAATCGAAATCGAAAACCAAAACGAAATCGAAAACCAAAACGAAATCGAAAACCAAAACTAAAAACATAACGAAATCGAAAACAAAATCGAAGACGAAATCGAAAACCAAAACGAAAATGAAATCGATAACGAAATCGAAAACCAAAACCATAACGAAAACGAAATCCAAATCCAAAAACAAAACGAAATCGAAAACGAGAACGAAATCGTAATCGAAAACGAAATTGAAATCGATAACGATATCGAAAACGAAGTCGAAAACGAAATCAATAACGAAATCGAAAACCAAAACGAAGGCGAAAACGAAAACCAAAACGAAGCGAAATCGAAAGAGAAAACGAAATCGAAATCGAAAACGAAATCGGAAACGAAATCGAAAACCAAAACGAAAACCAAAACTACAACGAAATCGAAGTCGAAAACGAAATCGAATACGAAATCGAAAACCAAAACGAAATTCCAATCGAAAACCAAATCGAAAACGAAATCGAAAACCAAATCGAAAACGAAATCGAAATCGAAAACGCAGTCACAATCGAATATCAAATTGAAAACGAAATCGAAATCGAAGTCGAAAACGAGAACGAAATCGGAAACGAAATCGTAATCGAAATCGTAAACGAAATCCAAAACAAAATCGAAATCAATAACGAAAACCAATCGAAAACAAAATCGAAAAAGAAATAGAAAACCAGAACGAAGTCTAAATCGAAATCGAAGACGATATCGAAAACGAAATCGATATCAAAATCGAAAACCAAAACGATATCGAAAACGAGATCGAAAACAAAAACGAAATCGAAGACGAAAACGAAATCGAAACAAAATCGAAAACGAAATCGAAAACGAAATTGAAATCGAAATCGAAAACGAAATCCAAATCGAAAACCAATCGAAAACGAGTACCAAAACGAAATCGAAAAAACAAAACGAGAACGATATCGAATAAGAAAGCAAAATCGAAAACGATATCGAAAACCAAACCGAAATCGAAAACGAGATCGAAAACGATATCGAAAAAGAAATTGAAATTGAAAACGAAGTATAAAACAAAACCGAAATCGAAGACGATATCGAAATCGAAAACCAAAACGAATTCGAAAACGAAATCGAAAACCAAAACCAAAACGAGTACGAAAACGATATCGAAAACGAAATCAAAATTGAAAACGAAGTCCGAAACAAAAACGAAATCGAAAACGATATCGAAACAGATAACGAAAACGGAATCGAAATTGAAAACGAAGTATAATACAAAAACGAAATCGAAGACGATATCGAAATCGAAAACGAAATCGAAAACGATATCGATATCGAAAACGAAATCGAAAACCAAAACGAAATCGAAAACGATATCGAAAACGAAATCGAAAACGAAATAGAAATCGAAAACGAAATCCAAATCGAAAACGAAGTCGATAGCGAAAACCAATCGAAAACGAAAACCAAAACGAAAACGAAATCGCAAAACAAAACGAGAACGAAATCGAAAACGAAATCGAAAATAATATCGAAATCGAAGTCCAAAACAAAAACAAAATCGAAGACGATATCTTTTGAGCTATTGAGCTTTTTCAATAGCTATTTAAATGCGAGAAGTTTTGTCCAAATAATTTTAACACCAAATTGTGTTTTTTCAATATAACAATGTTGATTTATTTGCCGCACAGGGCCGATGTAAGATGAAACGAATATTAAGCAGGCGGCCCGACTTGGCCGTGCTTAAGCGATTACAATTGTTTAACTAAGAGTTTAACTAATAATAGGCAGGCGAGTCCGAAATGATCCGTGCCGTTACAACGAAGTGAACCGAGATGTTGAGGCGAGTCAGAACAACTAATGCCTAGCAGATCAAAATCAAGACTGACTTATGCACTTGAGCTGAAGGCCAAGGGCAAGCAAATTAGAAGATTTTAACAGAGCAAGAGAGGGAAAGAGCGCATTATCAGAACACAGTAGGTGAGAGGAAGTTACGTTATTTGCGCCTTGGCTAACACAGAGTAACATAATTGTAGATTTTTAATTTGAATATTTATGCTGCTGCTGTTCTGTTGGTTGGGTGACCAAACATTCTCCCCTCGTTGGAAGACACGGGCTTTCAACATCATCCTGCTTTGGCAGCACGCACAGCTTGCGCACTGCTCTCCTTATAAGTCCAGTAGGAGTCCTTAGTACCACGACCCGGGGCACATTGTCAGCTCCGACGATGAGCTCGACCACTCGAGCTAGCGGCCATTTAAGAGGAGGCAAGTTTTCGTCCTTGACCAGGACAACATCATTGACGCACACACCAGGTTGAGGTGCTCGCCATTTAGAACGATGCTGAAGAAGCGTCAAATACTCTTCACGCCAACGTGCCCAAAATATCTGCTGATAGTACGTCATTCGTTGCCACCGATCCAGCCTGTTGAAGTTCAGCTTTGTTACGTCAGGTTCAGGGAACAACGTCAGCGGCACGGTGGTTAGGAAGTGCGCTCGCGTCAACACATCAAGATCGGCTAGATGCTCTGAAATTGGAACAAGAGGTCTTGAATTAATGATTGCCCCAATGTGGACCAAGAAGAGATGGTCCGACCGACCGATAGAAATGATGTTTAGCCGTCTTTACTGCTGCCTCCCAAAGTCCACCGAAGTGTGGAGATCGAGGTTGTATGAATCGCCATTCGATGTCATCAGCAAGGCAAAACTCCTGGACAGCATTGATATGGGCATCGCTTAGAAAAAGGCGCTAGAGTTCAGCCATCTCATTTCTGGCTCCCACGAAATTGGTAGCATTGTCTGACCAAATGTGAGCAGGCTTGCAACGAGTCAGCACGAATCTTCTCAAAGCATTCAGAAAAGCTGCTGTAGATAAGTCAGGGACGAGCTCGAGATGCACTGCCTTTGTTGAGAAGCAAATGAAAATGCAAACGTAGCACTTCTGAGGGGCCCGGCATCGAATCTCACTCTTGAAATAGAATGGCCCACAGAAATCCACTCCAGTGACTATAAACGTGTGTGAGGCGCTCACACGATCCTCTGGCAGGGCTGCCATGACGGTTTCAGCAAAGATTGGTTTTGCTCGAAAGCAGGTGATGCACTTGCTTGCAGCACTTGCGACGGTTTTGCGACCCCCAATGGGCCAGCATTGCAGTCGGATCTGCGCCAATAGCGACCGTGGTCCAGCATGTAAGTTGCGTTTGTGAAAATACATTATAATTGCTCTCGTAACTGGATGACGCCTTGGCAAAATGATTGGATGCTGTGCCTTGAAGTCTAGAGATGAATTCTTCAAGCGGCCACCAACACGCACGAGTCCAAAATTATCAATAAATGGCGACAGAGAGGCAATTGTGAGATTTGGATGCCTAATGCGATGTCTAAATTTGTAGATATAGGCATAGATTCTTCTCAATTTCTCGAAGCATTCCGCAAATTTGCAACCATGGATAAGATCAACGCGTCCAGTGACTCCAACGAGGACCTCTTTCGCAATTCAGGAAGCGGCTGCTGGGCAAGACTGGACGATGGCCACTCACTTTTCCCTTTAGCCAAAAAATCGGGGCCATGAATCCAGAGCGTTGAATTTATGAGTTCACTGGGAAGCGCCCCTCGAGAAAGAATGTCGGCAGGGTTGAAGGCTGTAGGAATGTGGCGCCATTCCATACCAGTTGTCAGTTCCTGGATTAATGAAATTCGATTAGCAGTGAATATTTGAAATCGAGAAGGTTCATCACGAACCCAAGACAAAACAACGGCAGAATCTGACCAACAGTAGAATGGACATGAGAATAGGTTCATTTTAACTATTTCCCGAATCAGTTGAGAGAGGATTACAGCACCGCAAAGCTCCAGTTTGGGTACTGTCATAGTCCTTAGGGGCGCCACTCGAGACTTAGCGCATAAAAGATGCACTTCACGCTTCCCCTCTGCCATAGATACGACGTAGATGCATCCACCGTAGGCGTCTATACTGGCATCGCTGAAGCCATGGACTTCTATAACACCTTGAGGAATGATGGCCAATCGATTTACTTCAAATTGTGACGCACGACTAATATCAGCGCACAAAGTAAGCCAAGTAGAATTCAGGGATGCTGGAAGACTTTCGTCCCAATTTAGTTTTTCCCTCCAAATGTTCTACAAAAAGATCTTGGCCTTGGCTATCACGGGACAAATGAGACCAAGTGGATCATAGAATGGAGCGATCGAAGAGAGGACTGATCGCTTGGTTGGTTTTTCAGGCATGTACATTGATGAATATGAGAATAGAAGCTTGTCTGAGGACGGATCCCAGGCCAAACCAAGCGTTTTAGTGATGTCGCTTCCATCATCGAATTTTAGAAATGTTTCCTTGTCCTCTTCCGGAATTTGCTGGAGTACGACATCATCATTCGAGCACTACTTTCGTAACATGAAATTTCCCCTTTTCAACAGCTCGGTTGTTTGGCGCATGATTTCGAGAACTTCTTGGGCTGAGTTGCCCCCCGAATTGAGATCGTCTACGTAGAAATGACGCAACAGTATTTCCGCTCCAATGGGAAACGTCTCTTTCTCATCCATCGCCAACTGATGCATGGCCCGAACAGCTAGGAAGGAGGCTGGCTTCGTGCCATAAGTGACAGTGTCGAGTTTATATACTGGCACATCTTCAGAAGAAGAATCGCGCCATAGTATACACTGAAAATAGCTATCCGGTTCTGACATCCTTACACACCTATACATTTTCCCAATATCTCTACTGCAACAGTGTGTTGAATAGTTTGGACTGTATAGTAGGGCCAGCCATTAAGACCTTATTCAACGAGTAACCAGAGCTCGAAACTGCAGAGCCATCAAAAACAACTCTAAGCTGAGTTATTGTACTGTCCTCCTTGAATACGCAATGATGAGGCAGAAAATACTTGCATAGGCTCAGCGAGCTTGAGTCAACGAGAGACATGTGGTTCATCGCTAAATACTCTTTAATGAAAGCTGCATACTGGCTTTTGAGCTGTGGGTTGCGATCTAGTTTGCGCTCCAAGTTAAGAAAACGTCGGTAGGCCTGCTGATAGGAGGAGCGTAGGTCTTCTACGCTTTGTTTTATCGGCAGTCTAACTGAATATTCGCCATTGGACAATCGAGAAAAGTTTTCAATAAAATGGGCTTCACAATCAAGCTCCTCCTTGGTGGACTTGCTGACAGAATCAGAACAGCTTTCCACTTCCCAGAAACGCCGCACTATTTCATCAACCTTAGAGACCTGCTGAACGCAGGATCAGCCAATCTTATATTTGAGGGTATATTCAATCGATCAATATCCACTGAGTAGTTAGGCTGATTTTCAGTAATGGAAGGAGCGACAAATGCAACGATGCTAGTGGAATAATCGGAAGTTTGTGAATGCAGCTTTAGTTTAACCGAATAACCCTCTGAGGCGAAACTTGTATCTCCTAAACCAGAGATAGAGGCAAAAGCTTTGGTTCTCCGAAGTTGTAACTGATGAGCTAAACGAGATGTGATGATGTGCACCTGCGATCCAGAGTCCAGCAGGGCGCGGCAGGGAACCAAAGTATCAGAGCGATTCCTTACGTTAATAACAGCAGTTGCCAGGAGCACAACGTCAGGACTGAGATTCTGGGCGACAAATGATGATGATGCTTGGGCAACTTGTGCATTGGGTGGAGCAGATTGGGCGATTTGTGATTGGGAGGCCCCGTCCTGAGAGTCAAAATGAAGCAAGGTGTGATGCTTGACATCACACAATCGGCAGAGCTACATGATTTCATTTGATGGCCCTTTTTGAGGCAGTTGATGCAAAGGGACAACTTTTTGGCTTCTCTAAGGCGCAACTGTGGTGATAAGTTACCGAATCGAGAACAATTGTATATGAAATGACCCGAAGTGTCACAGAAAATGCAGGCATTTGCTTTAGAGTTAGTAGCGACAAGGGATTTTCTACAATTGTTAGATGCTTTGCTACTCTTTCCCACCTGAGGGCTAGGCGCACATGTTGCCATAGCTTGTTCCACATTTTCCAGCTTCTGACATTGCTGCTCCAAGAATGTTGTGAATTGCTCGCACGTAGGTATGGCATCCAACGACATTGTCTCTTCCCATCTGGTCTGTGTTATACTATCCACCTTCTGCAGAAGACTATGCACGATGATGCACTCAGCAATCTGCTCCACAGTGCCCATGCCCTTTAATGCGCGGATGTTGGCGTTGCTGGTGTCTGACAGTGCTCGAAGTTTCACAGCTGATGGCGAATCGACCCGCTCCAAACCCAAAATCTCAGTGACGTGTGCCTGGAATATAAGACGTTTGTTATTAAAGCGTTTATTCAACAAGTTTGTAGCTATAGGATAGTTATCATCCGTAAGAGTCAGCGACGAAATTGTTTCTAATGCAGATCCGTTTAGTGATGACCGCAAATGCTGCAGCTTTTCTACATTCGATAAATCAGGATCCTTGTCGATGATTGCAGAAAACATTGAATTGAAGTCCGCATACTTGGTGTAACCACCACTAAATTCGGGTAGTTTAAGCTCAGGTAGACGAGGTCGTTTCTGGACAATGACAGTCGGAGCCTCTCCGATAGATTCATTGCGCATTGTTGAAGAATGAGGATCGGCAACCAGACGCTTTTTTATTTCGCGGCGCAATCGAGTTTCTAATAGAACGGCGGTCTCATCAAAACTCTCCCTCAAAACACTGCCGATCTCATCGAAATCAAGTTCCTCCAAGCGGTTATGTGCTTGGTTAAATGATTCTCGAGCGCTCTCCTCTTCACTGAGAGAGCCTATCTTGTCTTGCCCAACAGCTTGACCGATTTTTGCACATGGCTCCCAATAGCTTCTGCCTTGCGTTTAAAGAAAACCGCGCTCTAGTCGGCAGGCACGGCTGTAGCTGCGCTGTCGTTTCCCATTTTGTTGGCAAGAATACTCTGCATACAATTTTAAACAGGGCTGCAAACCCAAAAAATTTTTCGGAACCTCCGGTTTGCTGGTTCGAACCAAAATTTACCAACGGTTAAGGTTCGGAAATTTGAGGTTCGAGGCTTTTGGGCATTGGTTTTGGTTCGAACCTTGGTTCGTTGCATGTTTTACTAATATATTTAAAATAACAATACAATAGGTATACACTTGACGACGAGATACATTCTTAGTCCGCATTTACACGGCCAAGCAAACTTCATGAAGTTCCTCATGAAGTTTTTGTTTGTAGGGAAGGGCAGTCGCAGCAGGCAAAGCTTCATGGCAAGCTGGCTATGAAGTTTTTCGATATGTATATGTATAAGATGAAAAATTTGTGCCAGTTTTCTCTGATTTAGTGTCTGTTTATGTTCTGTACCAAAGGTACACAGAATATATGTACAAATGTATGTAACCGACAGAACAAAGCATCTCTGACCATATTAAGTGTATACATACATATATTCACTTAAACCGAACCAAAAGCTTGGGTTCGGAACGTGTTCGGGTTCATCTATTTTCGTCCTCGAGGTTCGGTCCAGGGTTTGGTTCACAGTAAAAACAATGCCGGAATTCCGGGTACCGAAGTAGCTTACAGTCTTAGAAGCGCGAAATTCCGCCACCGTTTGATAGTCACAGACGAGCTCAAGGTTTTGCACGCACTACAGTTTGATTATACAGTTTGGGATGCTCGCACAGTTTTCACAAAAGGTTTAACAGTCACTGCCGAATTGCAGACAATCAAAACGCAGTTGGGGTCCACGAATTGGGTGCGACAAGAGCGAATGCAAAGATGACGAAATAAGACAACGATCGATTTCCAACTGTTCTAAGCAACGAACGCAAAGAACACAAGTGAATACACAGTGTGTGTGTGCGTGCGATTTGCGCCCGAATTGACGCGCGATTTGTATGGCAATTTTTTGAATGTTTAAAACGATGATAAATTTTATATTTATTTATTGTTTTTATCACGTCGGGGTCACCAAATGTTGAGCTATTGAGCTTTTTCAATAGCTATTT
>JBAMBO010003389.1:0-164168 GCA_037044535.1 Lordiphosa magnipectinata
CTCTTCTCCGGAAGGAGCTGAGTGGTAGTACCCTGTCTTGCCAGTTTGTCGGCTGACTCGTTACCCTCAATGTTACGGTATCCAGGTTCCCAGATGAGGTGGATACTGAGATGCTGAGCGATCGCATTTAAGGATCTACGGCATTCCGTGAGCGTCTTGGTGTTATTGGTGTAGGAGTCAAGAGCTCTTAGAGCGACTCGACTATCTGAGTAAATGTATATGTTTCCTTCTTCGATTATGAGTGTGGTGATGTATTTGTCGGCCTCCTGGGTGGCCACCACTTTTGGAATGAGATTTCCATATTTAAGTCGGTGGAGTAAACTCCCCCTCCAGAAATACTATCACAGAGTATTCTTTTATTTCAAGCGATTTTTCAATCCTTGAAACTAGGGAATGTAAGGCAGTTTCTGTGGATCTGCCTTTGCAGTATGCGTGTTGCGTATTTACTAAAACAGAAGGGTTAATGGTCTGCCTTAGGTGGGCGTCAATTAGTCTTTCAAGAGTTTTGAAAAGAAATGGGAATATGCTTATTTGCCCATAGTCGAGTGGGTCTAGCATGTGAGGCTTTGCCAGCTTTGGGTATAAATACCACTTTTGATCAGGGCAAGATTGATTCATCAAATTATTGTAAGTGGTGAAGACTTTTTGTGGTGGAAACCCCCAAAAAGATTTAACGAACACTGCAGTAACACCCACTTACAAAACATGGAAAGGCTCTAGGATGTTTAGGGCAAATATAAATTCAAATTCCAATTTCACTAGTAATTCCCGAAGCGGAGACTGCATACATAAAATTGTTCAACGCATGTTCTCAATGAAGGTTAAGTTTTAAAGCCTCGTACTCAGAGCGACAGAGAATTCCTTTTCGTTACAGTATTTCATATAATTATGAGCTTTAATGCTCGTGTGCTGTTAGAAAGTGTTTCTATTAACGTGAAATACTGTGTCGAAAGGAATTTTCTGTCGTGCTGAGTGCAAGCCTTAAAAGTAGAATTTGCGCGATTTTTAAAAAATGAATTGAAATGAAATGAAACGAAGTTAGCTTTGCTTTCTCGTTTAGTTTTATTAGATTTGTCCAAGCTTGAATTTTATTTATTCGACGATTTGAATCCACTTGGTTTTAAGTATTCGGCTTGAATTTGTGAAACCTAAGGGCTTTGAGTCGTTTTAAAATTTTCGTCGATTACAGGATAATATCAGATTATTAATATAAATTCTATGCGGTCAAATCTTCAACTGACAGCATAGACAAAGCGTTATCCCTACATTCATGTGTTATTCTCTAAAGCAAAGCATCAATTTTTGATACCATACCATCGCTAGCGCACACTTATGCTATATTGCAGGCCATTGCGCCGTCAACTATGCAATATATTTTTATACACCAAGCCACGGATTTATTTGCCACGTTTTTAATGGCATACACACACACACACACACACCCGCAGAGTAGACAAATACATTTACAAAACACACCATACTGTGGAAGCATTTTCATTGTTTCAAGCGAGATGAGGTTTTATTTTTCAAAACGGCGACGACAAATGTCCAAACATTGACACCAGCGAGCCAGGGGATTTGCAGCGCTTTGACCTCTCACAATGTGTGAGTGTGTGTGTGTGTGTGTGAGTGCGTGAGAGGACTGACATTTTATTTAGAAATAAATACCATTATTACTCGCTATACAATCCAACGTTTCTTTTTATTATTTTTTTTTTTTTTTTTTTGTACAAAAAATTGCTCCAAAAAACATTTGTTGAACATCAACGCAACCTCTGCGCCGCCATTGTGCTTGGTCTCCCATGGTGTTAGAGTCGTGTGTGTGCTTGGTCGCAGGGGGTGGAGGGGGGGACGGCTTCATCAAATTCACTTGTCTGCACCAAACGGTATTATTGATGAAAATTATATGTTTGTGTTTCGTATCCAAAAAACTGAACCGGTGACCTTTGTTTCTTCATGTTTAGATTTGTGATTTTTTTCTCTATTTTTTTTTTTTGTTGGGTTTGAAAACCTTTTGGCACGTGACTAGCGCGTTGTTTGGAAATCGGAAATATATGCTGTTTTATGTATAAAAATTGTTTGTGAAAAATGCATAGAAAAATATCGAATGTTTGCAGTTGAATTGAAATGTCTGCGAAAAATATGAACGAAAAATAAAAGCCATTTGCCATGTGCTGTGCATATTTGAAAAGGATTTTTTGGAGTGGCGATTATTTTGGATTTTTAAAGCGGAGATAAAACAAGGTGGGTTCACAATTCGTGACTGCCTTTTAATCTCTAAGATGGTAAGAAGTCGGGATATCTGCGCAATGTTTCTAATACCGCTTATAATAACCTCATACTTTATGAAGACTTGGTGAATCGACTTTAATCCTTCTCTTAACTCTTACTTTAAGCACTTAACAATCCTCAAACTCCAAGTGGAATCCTGCTTAAAGCATTTCCCGTTCATTTGCGCTCTCCCACAGCCTTTCCGTTCAGAAAAATGTAACAAATGCCTTGCATTTTAAATATGACAACAATTACAGTTGTACAATTTGTCCTCTTTTGGCATTCCTGCTGCACTGCACCCAACAGCCATTCAACCAAGGACCGCACACTCACACACACACACACACACACACCCATACAAACCAACAAGCAATTTGTCAGTTTATCGATTTCTACCAAACATTTGTGCCAGACACTCAACTGTATTAAATGCTAAAAAACAGCAACAACAACAACAACAAAAAACCTGAGTAGAAGAGGACGAGAAGAATCGCATCCAAAGTGAAAAACCTTACACACAATGAAAAGCTGTGTGAGAGATTTAAGGGTAGGGGAATCCCCAACAGACGGCCAATGGCATATGCTAAAAAGCATGCAGTACGAAAAATCGCATTGAGAGAGAAAATAAAAAAAGAATATATATAAACCAGAGGACGAAGCTAACCCACATATGTGTCGAAGTGGGTATACCCTAAAGAAATTCCATGAAAAAGTTAATTTTATAGGAAATAGTGTAGTTGTTGTTGCTTACTTGGCTAATGCACACTCTAAAGTGAAACGTCTATTAAGATTGTCAATAGGTAACCAAACAATTTACATATTTTTTACTGCTCCGGATATGGTGTTCGGGATGCCGATTGATAACTCTCATAAATCCTAACCCCGTATCCGAATCCCAAATAAATCAACTAATTATGACTGCCCTGTAGTTTCTTATTGTGCTTGGGCAAGCCAGTTATGGGTAACCATTGGACCGGCCAATCGGCACAACAGTACCAGAGTTTATACTTGAAATATCAGCCATCCGCCAGGCGATCGGAATGGGCGTTAACCATTCGGTAGTCTGTTACGGATACAGCAGCAAAACCAGAGTGTAGACATAAAATGTAAGACCGGTTGTGTAAAAGTTTATAATGAATAAAACTTTTTATTAGAGGTGGGATCAAACCCACGACCTCCCGCACAGAAGGCAAACACACTTCCCGCTGCATCACAACCGGCCACATTTTTATTAACCATTCGGCAATATCCCAGCAATCATTTATTATCGCAGAAGATAAGAATGCGATTCTTCCAGTACGTAACGTTTTACTCTAGCAATATCGCATAGGAATCGCATTCACATCTTCGGGAAGAAGTGTGCCACTCTGCGACACTTCTGGGAGAAAAGGAAGCGATTCTTCTGGGCGATAATAAAACGTCTCTTCTCAGGGATAAGAAAGCGTTTCATTCTGGGGATAAGAAAAAGTGTCTTGTAAGGATAAAAAAGCGATTCTTCCTGGAGATAAGAAAAAGTATATTCTGGAGATAGGAAATCGTTTTTTCCTGAAGATATGAATGAGTCTCTTTTATGTGGGAGGATAAGATTTTTTATTTTTCCGAATATTTTATTATTCCGAAAAACAACAAGCTAAACAAAATTATACTTCTTATACTAAAAATGTTTACTTCGAATTCAGGGACCTTGCACTGAAACACGGTTGGAACTACGCCTTAGACGGCTGCGCCATGCCGCGCGTGTTAAGCAAGACATCTAATGTGTTACTTGAATTGAAAAAGATGTACTTGTGTTGAAAACATACACCAATTTTTGATTGCTAATAATTCTCAAGAACGAATTCCTTACTCAGCCAATATAAATAGAGTAACTAAAATAAGCGACTAATCGCCAATGCCCTGATTGGATGATGCACACACAGAAATCTGCGGTTAAATTCAACCGATATTGTGGGTTAGAAAATGCGCCAACCCACAAAGTAGGTAAAATTAACCAAATTGTATAGTAAGTTTCTCGTACGTAAAGAGAACTTTTGCTGTAGTAAATCTAACCGAAATTCTCGTTTAGAAATGCACCAACCCACAAAATTAGTAATATTTACCGATGTTCACAGTAAGTACTTTTCTTATTGTGTTCACTGTAACTTTACCATAAAATTAGTTATTTAACAGCTGTTACTCAACTGAAGAAAAGTAGGGTTGGGGATACTATTTTAGCTGTCACAAGTTACCAATCTACTTGAGCTCATCATCATCCCAGAACAGAAGAGGCAACGGCAACCTGAATACCCCTACCCACCCCAGTTTTGGTTCTGAAACAATTGTTTGAATTAAACATATTTTTATTGTATTTGAAAAATTTTTACTTACTTGGGGGCGGATTCGAACTCTGTGCCCTTGGACTGAACACGATTGGACGGACGTCTTTACCAGTTACGCTATGGCGCGCGTTAATAGAAACGCGTCTAACATTTTACTTGAATTGAATCTGCCTAAACACATGCAAGAAAAATTTCCTAAATGTCGCATAAATGAGACCACTAGTAATTCTCAAGTTCAAATTCAGTGAAAGTAAAATATAAATATAAGGGTCAAACTGAAATTTTCTCAATCAACAATTTTCGCGGTTAGATTTACTGTCGGTAGAGTTAGTCAGTGAAGCAACAAAATTCATTTAAAAAGTTATACTATTATTTGTGCGGTAAGATTTACTTGTGGGTACAGTTAATTGCTGCAAAAACAAAGTATGAGATGAAAAAATCACGTCAGAGTCACTATTTCTATGGTAAAGTTACTGTAGTAGCAGTAACTTATTAAAACCACAAAATATGTGAAAATATATTTGTAGTTAAATTTACTTAAAGTACAGTTGTTAAATGCAACAACAAAACACGTGCTAAAATAAATACGTGAAACTTAGAACTTCTTCGGTAGATTTTACTGTAAGCACAGTTACCAAACAACAACAAAACCACATGCATAAAACAAGAAAGAAAGTCGGTCAAGCCCGACTATAACATACTCTGTACCCTTAACGTCGCAGCTCGCATTTGCTCACGAGTTATACGCGCTCATCTCTAAGTTTCACTCTCTCTCTCTCTCTCTCTCTCTCTCATTAAGATTGCCGTTCAATAGAATGCTGTGGTGATGGGTGGGGGGGTGTTTACTGGCCGTTTTTTGCTCATAACTTGAGTATCGTTCATCCGATCTTTATCATTCCTTCAGCAAATCGATAAATAATTTTGTTTTCAAGGTATCTCTAGAAGGTACGAACGATCTATCTTCAAAACTGTAGGAGATATGACGTTTTTTCCAAATTGCGGGGGCGGGAGGGGGCGTGGCAAAAATTGAAAATAAACTTGATCTGCCTGCAAGTATGACAAATATATGTCCCATACATGTCAAACCTCTATCTCTTACCATCTCTGAGATCTCTTCGTTCATACGGACGGACAGACGGACAGACGGACAGACGGACGGACGGACGGACGGACGGACGGACAGACGGACATGGCTATATCGAATCGGCTGTTGATGCTGATCAAGAATATATATACTTTATAGGGTCGGAAACGATTCCTTCTCCCTGTTACATACTTTTGCACAAACTTAATATACTCTATGTACCTTCGGTACAGAGTATAAAAATTGGAAAAAAGTTACTGTCAGCGTAGTTAATTTTACCCACCAAATTTTTTTGTGTGTGAAAAGGCGATTATTTAGGGATATATCGCCAATTTACCGATTGGATGAAAAAATGTATTTTGTTAAAAATGTATTTTGTTGGTATAATTGCCAGACTATCCCCAAACTCTCCCCTTAAAATATCGCCAAATTCTCTGTTTTCGAGATTAGAAACACGACAAAATGTTTGCAGGGATCTTATGCTCGCACATGATATATCGGAGCTGTGCAATAGCGATTAATGTACAGAGAAATAAGGGTTCATTTCTCTTTACTGATACGCAAAGATAGAAAAGAAGACTTTAACCGATCTGGAAACGTCATATGATGGGAATGGCAGAAGGATTGTTTACCAAGGTCACCTTTTAAATTTGGCTGCACTCAGAAAATTATTTTTCTATATTTTAAAAAATCGCCCTAGAATCGAAATCGCCTTAAATAAAAAAAAAGAAAAATTTAAAAATAAATTTTTTAGAAACAGCTTCCTAAAATTTAGAAAAATATTTTTTTTCTAAATTTTTGGGTGAATTTGCTTTATTGCCTCTTCTAATTTTTAGGGTAATTTCGCCTTTGATTTTAGAAAGTATTTATTACAAATTTAGGGTATTTTGCCCTAAAATTCAGAAAATAAACCCTAAATTTTAACCCCTAAGACCCGACCACAATTTCTGTTTTTTAGAAAATTTTCTTAAAAGTAAGGCGAGTCGCCTTTTGCCCTTTTTTTAGGGCGATTTTCTAAAAATTAGGGTGAAAATGGCACTTTTTAGGGCGAGTTGTTCTTTGAGAGTGAATACTATTTATTATACTCTGTACCAAAGGTATAGAGTATATTTAGTTTGTGCAAAAGTATGTAACAGGGAGAAGGAATCATTTCCGACCCTATAAAATATATATATTCTTGATCAGCATTAGCAGCCGAGTCGAAATAGCCAGTGATTGGAAAGGTACCCAATTTCCTTACCTAGGTAAGGTAAATGTCAAAGGTACAAGGTAAATGTCAAAAATATACCTGGGTTAGTTAAAAGGTATCCGGTACCTATGTAAAGGTACAAAAAAGGTACTTTTAAATTAAAAAGCATAGTTCATCAATTTATATATATATTTTTCTTATACAGCCGTGCTCCCATTTTCACTTGTGTAAAAATTTTGCGATTTAAAACCGTTTTTCAGTACAAAATTTGTATAAAAATCGCAAAATGTTTGCGAAAGTGAAAATGGAAGCACGGATGATAGTCCTCCTTTCTCATATCTAGTATGGATCGTATAGTTTTTGAACACGGAATGTTAACCGGACGTCCAGTTAAAGCCACAAACAAGACATGTATGGGACATATACTTCATATACTTGCAGGCAGATGAAGTTTATTTTTAATTTTTGCCACGCCCGTCATGTCTCCCACAGATGTAGGTAGAAAATTTATCGATTTGCTGAAGGAATGATAAACATCGGATGAACGATACTCAAGTTATGAGCAAAAAAAAGGACAGTTAAAACCCCGCACTGCCTTACCAAACACCACAGCACTCCATTCAAAAAAGTCAATCTAAGAGAGAGAGAGAGAAACTTAGCGCATAACAACTGAGCGTATAACAAAAATATTGAACGATTGCGGATAGCAAATGCGAGCGGCGTCCTGAACTGGTACAGAGTATGTTATGGTTGGGTTTGTCTGACTTTCTTTCTTGTTTTTTATGTTGGCACACCTGTTCTCATCATATTTACATATGTTGACATGATCAGCCACTTTGAACTATTTGTTTCTTTTGGTCAGATATTAACGTTAAAGCTGTTTTCCTGAGTTTTGCGATTTTTTTTATTTATGAACAAAAGCGTCGCTCGGAAATTGTTGAATGACGTCAACGAAGATTCGGATTTGTTTAAAAGGGTCATAGCTGGTGAAGCAGCATTTGTATATGGGTATGACGCCAAGACCGAAGCCCAATCATCTCAATTCAAGCGGCGAGATCGAGTCTCACTCATGCCGAATAGCATCTCGAATTCTTCACGCATACGCCTTTCTCACTCATTCTTTTTCCTTCTAAAAAGTTGCTTCTGCTCGCTCCTTTTCTCCCGGTATTGCTTTTTAACAACCCGCGTTGCTTCCGACTGCAGAGTTCTCCTGTAGGCAGCGTCAGTAGCGCGGCGACACTCCTCATCATACAAAGTCTGCTTTCGAGGGTACTCGGCGTATACGAGTATCTCCTCCGAGTACTCATGGAGTGTGATATATTGATTCCACTGATCGCATACACCAAAAGGAAATGGTGAGATTTCCCTATGCAGTTGGGTGAGTTTCGACGTGTGCTAGAGCGTGCCACACTGACCCTATCTGGAGATAGGAAATCGTTTTTTCCTGAAGATATGAATGAGTCTCTTTTATGTGGGAGGATAAGATTTTGTATTTTGTAATTCGGCTGCAACAAGGTGGTGATCCGAGTCTATGTTGGCACCTCGGATCGCACGCACGTTTAGAACACTCAATGTGTGCCTTCCGTTGATCACAACATTATCAATCTGATTTCGCGTTTACTCATCAGAAGACTTCCAGGTCGCCTTATGAATGTCGCGATGTTTAAATCTGATACTACTTAAGACCATGTTCCTGCCCGCGGCAAAATCTATTAGCCTCTCTTCATTACCAGAGGTTAATTCATGAAGGCTAAATCGGCCGACTGTCGAACCAAGGACTATCTATATGTCGTGATCGGGGCAGCGCTCATATAGCTGTTCTGGGCGCTTTTAGAATTAGAATAGATTAGACTTATTTGAAAATACTTAGCCTTAAGTCAGATTCGCAGGTCAACTGGTGTGAAGCGGGAGCTTCTTTCACTGACTACAAAGCCGCACCCAAACTCGTGCTTGGAAGCATGTCCGCTGTAGTAGATCTCCCTGGGTGCATTAGTTGGTGATGATGTTCTCAACTAGCGCCCCTGTCCAAGCCATCGCATTTCCTGTAATGCGGAAACGTCCGATGAATATTTCTCGAAGATATCCACCAACTGGATATCAGCACCATCTCTGTTGAAGTTGCGAACTTTCCAGGTGTATATCCTCAAATCGTGGTCCTCATGACGCGTCAGAGGACCGATTCCGAGGCATTGCGACTGTTTGAGAAAAGAAGTCACATTTTTGCCTTTATATGGAGGGATATATACAAAAGGCCCAAGGTCGCTCTATTAGAACTTGAGATATCATGTCAACCGTGCTGGAAAAAAATGTTTCAAGGAAAACTCGTTGAAAGCAGCAAATTTACCTAAAACGTCTTTGCAAAGGTGCGTTTAACTTTGAAATTACTTGGCGGATGGAATTAAAATAAATAAATCTAAAAAAATAATTGGATTTTTCAATATTTTAGACGAAAAAACCCCCTTAATTGTTGCTTAAGCGGAGATCGAAAACACACCTTATGCACAAAGTCCCAACCCTCCAACACTACTCCACAGCCGCCACAAGCCCTAGAATATGCAATTGAATTTCGTTAAATTAGCATGAAACTACGATATTTAGAAAAACTTTGAGACGAAATTGAATGTACCTTTCAGCTCAAGAGTATAAAAAGGAAACTCACGGCTCGCTATACATGAAATGGGTATTTCAAAGCGAAAAATCGAAAACTGAAAAATAATTTCAAGCATAGAGAACGAGTGGAAGGCGAGGCCAGTCACATATGCAGGCAGCTGCACACACACTCACTAGCACACACACACATGAGCACACCATAAATAATGGTTGCATGATTTATCGATAACAAGCGCAATTTACAGTCCCAGCAACACAAAAAAAAGCGTTACAACTGCAATGAATTTGTTCGCGACAGAAAATGAAATAAAATAAAGAAAGAAATAAAAAATTGCATTGTCATTTTGTTTTTGTTTTCCATGCTGCCTTCGCTGCTGGTCCTTAGGACCTATAAAATTTGCATGCAAGCAAAACTCACATAAAATTTTATTGAAAGCGCATTAAAGTCAAAGACAAGAGAAGTAAAGAACTTTATTAGCAAACAGGGAACAACTGCGGGAGTCTGGAGCAGTTAGTCTCAAGTCAGTCAGCTGGCATTGCCGTAAAAATGCGAGAACCGTAAAAATGTCAAAGCATAAAAATGTGCCAAAGATGTGAGAGTGAAGGTGTTTGCACTAAGTGAAATGCAAGAAAACCACCAGCTGGGAGTCCTAGCTGAAAGGAAAGGCACGGCCAACCATTTTCACGCCGCGACAAACGACAAAAAATACTGCCAAGCCAGCTGAGGTCGTTGTCGTGCACCCATCATCAACAACTTGAAAGGAGGGGTACAGTGCAGCAGCAGCAGCTGCAGTCCATGGCAAAGTAAACGACTTGAGACCTAAACAAATCAGACATATTACCTTTTGAATAACAGGACATCTCTGTTTCAAAGTGAGTTTAAAACAGATTATTTTGACTTAAATTTTACAACACAGATTTGCATTTCTGTGCAAGAAGTGTGGCAAAGCTTAAACAGTTGGAAACAAAAAGCGAAAAATTTTAAAAAATTTAACAAATTTAGTTGGGTTATAGAAAGAAGTTGAAATTTTAGGTGGATCTTATTTCACTTAATCTCAAGCTTCATCAAACGTAAACAAAATGAGCATTTGTCCACCGTCAAATCAAGTAGTACTTTCAAAACTTGACGTTCTGGCAACATTTGACTACACACAGTTAAAAAATTTATATTTTTCATATCATTTGGCAAAAAAATAATATAATATCATTCTGATCCAAAATAATAATATTTACTTAAATTGATATTGAATAGTTTCAGAATGATATATAAATAGTAATTATGATTTATTACAAAATATCGATTTGAAATTTTTAACATATCAATTTGATATATTTTCATATCGCAGTTAAATTGATATGAAAAAATATCAATTTTTTCTCGGTGTATTTTACTTTTTTGACTAAATAACAAAACCTCTTGATTTTTTTTACCATCAATACAAAATACTCCTTGATAAGGCAGTATTTTTGTTTATTAATGTAAAGATTTTAATTAAAACGAGAAGGCCAAGCTAACTTCGTCTGTCCCGAAGTTGTTATACCCTTGCAAATGCTGTTTTTGAAATGTCAGAGTTAAAGAACGCTTACATAAAAATCAAACATTTTTGTAACCAAAACCCGTTTTCCGACCGATAAACATCTGATTTTGACCAAATTTCGCGAATCTTTTTGAAAACATATCAAAATAAATAATATAGGAAAGCTAACTTCGGCTCGACCGAAGTTTATATACCCTGTTTTATATATACTGATAATATTCACAACTGGAAGGTATGTATAAAGACGCTACCATTGAAAACAAAAAAGTTTTTCTCACTAGAACTACTTTTTCGAGCGATAGTTCCTATGGCAGCTATATGCTATAGTGATCCGATTTGGATCAAACTTTGTAGAATTGTGTAGTTGCATATAATATTGATTAGTGACAAGCTTGGGAGCGATAGCATTGAAAACAAAAAAGTTTTTCATACTTAGACTTTTTCTCAAACATATCTTTTGTATGGCAGCTAGACTATATAGTTGGCCGATTTTCATAAAACTTGGTGGAATTATGTAAAAGCATAGAAAACTTAGAAATTCGAGGATTGGGGACGTTTGCGTTGAAGCCAAAAAAGTTTTTCTCACTAAAACTTCTTTTTCGACCGATAATTCCTATGACAGCTATATGATATAGTCATCCGATCCGGCCGATTCCGACAAATGTGCAGCGTATTTGTACCAAAAGGCTTCGTGCAAAGTTTGGTTAAGATAGCTTTAAAACTGACGGAGGAGATAGCATGCAAACAGACGGACAGACGGGACATGGCTATATCAACTCAGCTCGTCATGCTGATCAAGAATATATATATACTTTGTGTGGTCGGAGATGCTTCCTTCTATGCGTTACAAAAATCTGGACAATTTTAATATTTAATAAAAATCGCCGAGTTTAAGAAATATAACATTTAAAACAAAAGAGTTTTTCTCACTAAGACCCATTTTCTGACCGATCGGTCCTATGGCGAGATAAGATATAAGATATAGTCACCCGTTGTCGATCAACTTTTTCAAATTAGTTTGAAAGCGCTTAATATTAAGAATCACCGACCTTAAGAACGATTTACTTGAAAACAAAAAAGTTTTTTTCCCTCAGACCCATATTCCGACCGATCGGTCCGACGGCAGCTAAACAATATAGTTATCCGATTTTGACCAAAGTTTGCAAATCTGTTTAAAAGTATATGATATTATATATGACCGAGTTTAATCACGTTAACATTGAAAACAAAAACGTTTTTCTCGCTAAGACCCATTTTCCGACCGATGGTTCCTATGACAGCTATAAGATAAAGTCATCCGATCCAGTCGGTTCCGACAATATTAGCAGCGTGCAATAAAAAGAAGAATCTGTGCAAAATTTCAGTTCGATAGCTTTAAAACTGAGAGACTAGTTTGCGTAGAAACAGACAGACAGACGGACAGACGGACGGACGGACAGACGGACGGACAAAGCTCAATCGACTTAGCTCGTCGCCCTGATCAAGAATATATATATGTAGTTTATGGGTTCGGAAATTAATATGTCTATGCGTTGTAAACTTCTGGGCAAAATTATAATACCCTTTGCAAGGGTATAAATATTAGTTCGTCATGTAAAAGATAGTTGTGGAGTGGTGAATAAAATAATATATTTAACGGATGGAGCTGCACAGCACTTCAAATACCGATTTCAAGTAGCTAATCTCCTGCAGCATAAATCTGATTTTGGTATGGATGCAGAGGCTCATTTTCATTCAACATGTCATGGCAATGAAGCGGGATAGATGCCATGTTTCAACTGAATGCAAGACGGAACAGTCTACAGTTAGTGAGCGGTGAACACATCCTCAAACAAGAGTCCCTATTTCTATGGGCAAAACAAGGTTTTAAAGGAACATATATGTTTTTTTTTCTAAAGCGTGAAGAACGAATTAAATAAAGAATTAAGGAAGCCATGCCTGTTAGAGGTATTCAAAAATATCATTGCTTTATTCCTCTGTCGCGTATTTAGGAAAACATTTTCATCCATAGAAAATAGATAAAGTTTTCTTACAAATTCAATATTGTTTAAATTACTCCCTAGATTTAAGATACTTTAATATAAGAACGTAAAATAATGTAATTATAGAGAAATAACTTTTTCGCAATTACTTTGATGGAGCCATCGTGAGCTATTTTCAATAATATGAGCATATGGACCTTTTAAACAAGAAAAAAAGTAGTTCATAAAAAAATCAGAGAGAATCTTTATCAAATAGGTAAAAACCCTGCTTAAGAATAGACTCGTGATATTTATACCCTTTCAAAGGGTATTTTATTTTTGCCCAGAAGTTTGCAACGCATAGAAATATTCATTTCCAACCCGATAAACTATATAAATTTTTGATCTGGGCGACGAGCTGAGTCGATTGAGCTTTGTCCGTCCGTCTGTCTGTTTCTACGCAAACTAGTCTCTCAGTTTCCAGGCTATCCAGCTGAAATTTTGCACAGAGTCTTCTTTTTACTGCACGCTGCTAACATGCCGGAACCGACCGGATCGGATTACTATATCTTATAGCTGCCATAGGAACCATCGGTCGAAAAATGGGTCTTAGTGAGAAAAACTTTTTTGTTTTCAATGTTAGCGTCCTCAAACTCGAATATCGTTAATATTATAGGCTTTCAGACAGATTTGCAAATTTTGGTCAAGTTTGGATGACTAAATCTTATAGCTGTCATAGCTATTCCGATCGGTCGGAAAATGGGTCTAACGGAAAAAAACTTTTGTTTTCAAGTAAATCATCCTAAAGGTCGGTCATTCTTAATATTAAACGCTTTCAAACTTATTTGAAAAAGTTGATCGACAACGGGTGACCATATCTTATGGTTGCCATAGGACCGATCGGTCAGAAAATGGGTCTTAGTGAGAAAAACTTGTTTGTTTTAAATTTTATATTTCTTAAACTCGGCGATTGTTAATTTGATTTGTTTTTAAAAAGATTCTCGAAATATGGTAGAAATCAGATGTTTATCTGTCGGAAAAATGGGTTTTAGTTACCAAAATTTTTGATTATTATGTAAGCGTTCTTAAACTCTGACATTTCAAAAACAGCATTTGCAAGGGCATAAAAACTTCGGCGCAGACGAAGTAAGCTTGGCCTGATCCGTTTTAATCAGTTGCAATATTACAATTTTATAATTGTTTTAAGATTTATGTTCTTTGGCGTTTATTTCATGAACTGTTATTGGTCAAACAAATAGGATTATATTCTGGAAAAGGCTCTTATAGTGCGGTTAGTTAATTTTTTTTAAGAAACAAACAAAATTGTGGTGCTTAGTTGGCTTGGAATAATCCAAATAATTTTGAACATTATTCACAGAAAGAGCGTTTCTATTTAATTAAGCTAAAACAAGGGCCAAACCAGGATTTAAAACAAAACCGTCTCTCAAAAACCGCGAACCTAAAATTTCCGAACATTTGACAAGTTTTGGTTCGACACCACGAATCTGAGCTCCGGCCAATAAAAACCGGTCGATAGGTTGGACAGTCTCTGATTAGTCCAATGCTGCATTTTGGGTGAACCTAACATTGAGTAAGCCCAAGCTCCAGTGAACTCAAGCCACAAATTTCAATAAAATCAGTTGAGCCAATTTGAATAAGTTTTTCAGAACACTTTGAAAAAATGTGTATCTGAGCTCAATTTATTGCTTAACCTAGTGCTAAATTCTTTACTAAAAGAGACCGAGCTGTGCGAAATTCAAGTTTTTTGTGCAATAAAGCTCATATATTTCATTCATTTTTAGCTCTTAGAACTCTCTGAGAACCCCTATGAAGGTATCTTTTTGTTCCAAATTTGTATTAATATATGAGGCTTGTGACTCTTTTGGGCAATAATTTATTTTGGTTATTTTGCTGCATATTGAGCCAAAAATTATCTTCAACACTAACTCAACATTTCTATCCCTGTCCAAAAATAGGAAAATGGACCAAAAAACCCACTATTTTCGCACCATGCAACTGTTTCAAATTGCAAATCGCCCCCAAATATTTCGTTCTATAAATTGCAGTTGATTTACTCATGAAAAGAAAAATTCAATAATTTTTATTCTTAATTGTTGGGTCTAACGACCTGTTCTTAGTTATTTAAGAAATAGTTGTAAGCCGGCTCAAGGTCTTAAATTTTTATTCTCATTTATCCATTTACCACAAAAAAAAGAGGAACAATTTAACAAAAATGTCATTTAATAATTTTACTCAGGAATATGTGAAAATTTATTAAACAAAAATCGTAGATGGAGTTTGTCTTTATGTTTCCATAGAAAACGCCTGCAGTGGCAAATGTGCAATATGCAACAATTTCTTGTGAAAAGCAAATAATAAAACTCAGACGAGACACGAGAAATGTGAAATTAATATTTCAATATTAAGCATGCATCGAAAAATTTCGATTTTCGGCTGGCACAAAGCGAAAGCTGCGTATATTTGCATCTACAGCTGCAGCTGTATCCGTATCTGTATCAGACTGTGAGTTTGTCATGTTATTTGCTTCACTTTGATGGCCCCTGGTGATTGTCACCAATATCTGTTTGCATGCAAGACAAATATGATATGCTTGTCAAGGTAACGAATGTCGAATGTCCCTCTCTCTCTCTCTCTGGGTGCAATATTTGAATAGAATGCATGCATGCTTGCGCAAACAAAGGCCAAGCCTTTACGGCTTTTACCTGAATGAAAATGTCAAATGACAAATATTTGCACGTCCAATTTTAATGATCTTTCCATGGCCCAATCATTAATCACTCGGACAAGTACTTAAATTTTAACAATTTCAATTAAAATACAAAATAACATGGAAATCAGATCAAATAAAAAAAACAACAGCAATTTTTTTGGACAAACGACGAGAATTCGTTAAAAACAATAAAAATTTGAGGCAAAAACCGCAGCAGCAGCAGCGGCAACAGCAGCAGCAACGGCCAAAGAGAAATAAGAATTTCAAATAAATCCGATTAAATGGAAATTTATTGTCATCCAGTGGCAAACGGGCACTTACTACTTCACTGGGGCGTGTGCTCTGATCGACCAGACCCGGTCCCATCGACACTTCAAATATGCTCGCTGACTGCCATACAACATTCATTTTATTTCCCCAAGCCTCTGCTCTCTCTCACTCTCCTGCTCGCTAAAAGCCAGTAATGTCCTTTCGCCACACTCGACTGCATTTTTCTTTAACACTTCAATATAAACTCGTACTCCACTGGACACCGCACAGAAAATAACGAAAAGAAAAAATATCGACAAGTGCCAGGCCCCCCGAAAATCCATAGCCAATATCTATGCCATGCCAATGCCTTTTTCATTGACTCTTGTCTAGTTTTGTGGTTGCCCAGCGACAACTGGCTTTTGGCTGGGTTCCCTGGATTCGGAATATGCAAAGAATTAAGTAGTGTAAATACAAAAAGTTAAGCCCCAACCGCAGTCTGGTCTGGTCTGGGGATCAATGCGGCAAAAAAAATTCTAAAAATCCTAAAAAAAAATAAGGCAGAAATATTCCTTAATTAATGCTTTGAGATTGAAGATGTCGTGTGGGTGGATGATAATTGTGGGGACATTTTGTGTGGTTAGCTTAAATAAGCTGTATACTCAGGAGAAATTAGAATATATATTAAAATTTGTTAAAACTAAGTCGCTATAGAAATCGTTTAGATTTTTTTTTTGCAGAGTAATTGCCAGCTGAATGTGAGAATAGTTGAAAGAAATTTAGCAAATTAGGAAATTAAAATGTCACGATTTAGAAAGGTCGCTAACTATCAACTGCACACTTATCTTTATGAATATATAACAAGGAGGCTTAATTTGTATTTATTTTTATTTAATAGAGTTGACAGCAACGGAACGTAACTCCACGGCAGACTCTACAATCCTGCAGAGACGGTAGGCTGAATAGACAGAGTCGATGGCTAGCGACGGTGTTGTTCCCAGTTAAAAATACATGTGGTGACCATACGCCTCAGCAGATATAATATCGATATATCGGATATTAAATATATTTTTGTGATATTCTTCGTCGATATTTTTGTGGTTTTCAGCCACATTAAAGTGAAGTTTATTGAGTGCATTCTTTCGGTATGAGTGTGTTCCAAATTATCTCATTTCAAAAATTTTTAGCTCTTCGTTTTATACATACCAGGAACACACAACTTCACAAAGAAGTCTGTTGTACTATACAGTTGTGTCAAGAACCTTCCGGTTCTATCTTCAGTAGTATTTGCTAGTCGACTGCGAATAAGCAAACAGCATTGCTATGACTGCTTGAGAATTCAAAGTCAGCATAAGTGCAAAAACCGACAGCAAGTTGTCTTTTGCTGTTCCAAGTTCTTTAATATGACCTCAAGTCGGCTAATACTAGCTAGTTCATATTACATATCATTTGTTAAACTGATAAAAATACATTAAGGGCCGATTTCTCATCTTATAAATAAGTGAGAAATAGTTATTTGACAAGTAACAATACCTATGTATAAACCAATTTAAAACGTTTACATACGAATGACAAATTCTCTAATGAGGTGGTAGCACTTCCAGTGAAAATCTGGTAGTACTGTAAAACAGCTGATTTGCTGTGTCATCTTATTTTGGTTAAAAGTTTGTCTGTCATCTGAAAATATGGAAAACACAACAAAAAGGCAACGTGCTAGGCATTTTACAGACGAGTAGGAATGGGAACTGGTAGCTTTAGTCATCGAGAACAAAATAGAGAGAAATAAACTGACCAGGCATGGGCGAAACAGACGTACACTCACGCTAGCAAGTCCGGAATTCAGCTCAGATCTCAGTCTCTCAGAATTTTATTAAAAATATTGATATGATGGGGAGAACCATGCAACCACATCTTGCAATAAAACCTTTGCGCTAGATACTGCTTGTACTATGTAAATTTATAGAGAAATATCCCTTTCTGGCATGGTCACCGCCTGGCGATTGAATCCGTATATGGGTGCTTCCATAAACTTCGGCAATTTAGCAATTTTATAAAAGTCTGGAATGACTTCATTTGGAAATTATTTCACTACTCGACATGCTGTAGCTATGCTCACTCCACAAAAGTCCCCAATAGGAAATTACCACAAGCATAGAATCGCAATGCTAAAAGCAGCTTCTTCATTAGAGACAAGGAACATTTCATAAACAGATGGATTATGTTAAGTTTGTTGATGGTTTTTGTAAAGGCTGCAAACCTCTAAATTTCTGCAGACGGTTCGGTGCGGGGGTTTGAACCCATTGTTTCGCGGACCGGTTCCTGGAACCCCTGGACCGAAGGTTTTGAACCTTGGTTCGCTTGAACAAAAAAAAATAGTTTTACTTTCGATTTATTAATTCTACTTTGATAATGAAATTTATATACCTCTCTATTCATATACCTAGGGCCGATTTCTGTTCTCCCAGATAGCTACTATGTGTCGGATAGTCATAGATTTTACTCTGTTATTTGTTATTTTATGTGACAGATAGTTCTATGTAGAAGATGTGAAAACGGCCCTTAATCACAATATGCAATACTTAAGTTATTGTAATTATCAAATCCATTAGCTGACATTAATTTTAAGGAACAGCTTAGTTTAAGCATTATATCTTCCACGGTGTGTTCATCTATACTAGCTCTTAAGTCAGAAAGAAAAGCTCTAAGCCCTCTACGCAGTTGTGAAGTAACGAACAGAAAACATAAAAATCTCATACAAAAAATTTGTACGTCTTCTCTCCTGTAAAAATTTGCATATGAAAATTTTACATTTCTTCTTGTTATTTCACAACTGCGTAGATGGCTTAAGGTGTTGAATATGCTCCTTCAACTGAAACCTGAGTTGCTGGAACAGCTAGTCAACGTTTTTATGACCTTTCCAAAGCTTCAAAACATTTGTCGATGTAGGTAATGGTTGTGCTCTTTGACAATTCCCAAAGAAATGTATAACATCATTCACAGCTTTTATATTTGATATTTATTTATTGCTTTCATAAGCTTCTCTTCTTCACAATCAGACTTTGAGTCAGTTGCTTTGCAACTATTTTTTGTTAGCAAAATTTGAAATCTCGGCCTATACTGGTACTGAACTCATAGTAATTGAGATCTATATCGTCAGTTCAAAGCCATGTGGATTCATCATAACGTCAAACGGTTTCTTTCCGTATAATCAATCATCATCATCATACTTTGTCGTGCCACTTTACATCAAAAAGTAATTAACGCTTAGTTAGAAACGCAATCGTTTATTGTAAAATCTCCAAAGATTTCCAATTTTTCACTGGATGTATCGTTGAACAAATTAATTAAATTGGTGAACCGAACCTCATTTTTCGATATAGTGGTCCGGTTTTGGTTCAGGTTCGAGGAGTGAAAAATAAAGAGCGCCTGGTTCATGGTCCGGTTCGTGAACCTCAAAAAACCCGAACCAAATCGGTTCTCAGGGGTTCGGTTCCGTACCGGTTTGCAGCCTTGGTTTTTGTTGATGGTCCAAACCGGCTTGAGCTGGCTACCAATTTTTCCTAAAAAGTAGAAAAGAAGAAGTAGACATGAAGACTTTGAAAGCTGGAATCTTTATTTGAATGCGGAAATCGGAATTCGGCCTTGGTTTGTATACTCTCTCTCTACAAATTATCACAATGTCTTCATCAAAATATTCCATGGATGGTAACCTCGCTGCTGGGCGAAGAACGCTTTCACACGTTGACAGCCTGACGTGGAAGGCATTGACTGCTGCAGTATGTGGACAGCTGGACGTGCAGACCCGGATACATGAAGGCCCGGGCTACAGATAGGAGTTCGTTGTCATTTGCACAAAAAAATCACCCTTTGCTGTTTCACATTTTGTAAAAGAAATTCCATTGCCAACACCACATCTTGCCTGCTGTTGCTGGCTGCGATTGAGCGACTCCTGGTTGGAGCGGGGCTTCCTCGACGATCGCAAGCTATGTGCTGTTCCATGATTGTCTCTCCATGAGCTGCGAATCGCATTTTGTGTGTGTGTGAGAACGCTCTAAGATGTGTTTAAGTTTATGCTGTAGATGTGGTCAGCATGTGGTGTGTGTGTGACACACTTGGCCAAACCGCCTAGATATGTTGCTGCTGTTGAGGATCGCGTCGGGTGGATCCAGTTGAGTTGGAGTCGAGTGAACTGCAGGCGCGGTCAGTCACTATGTTTCCCTGTTGTCGAAGCTTGAATCCTGGTAATTGATCCGTAAATCGAATATAGTCACATTTGTTATTGTGGGAAAAAAACATGCCGGCTGCTGGCGTGTGAGCGTGTGTGTGAGCCTGTGGCCATAATGTTTTTCGCCTCAGATAAATGTTACAGAAGTTCGACTGTTTTGTCGTTTTTCAATCGTTTAATAACTGCTAACAATTACTGTACTGACAACCGCGCAGAAGCCTTTCTAGCTAATCTGTTCAAAATTTTCTGTGGGAATCGCCAAAAACAGAGGGCTGTCCTTCATAGAAATCAATGAGTTGATAAAGCCGTTAAAAGGAGTCACATAAAAATTACAATTGAAAGCAATATATTTTAATTTTAACTAATTGTTAATTTATGTTAATGCAAATTGTGTGCACTTATGTTAATCAGTTAAATACTTTTTAGCACTAAAGAAATAGTTGTTAAATAAAATCACTCAATTTATTCGGACCTTAGAAACCCATTTGTTTGTGCCAACCAGTTAAGTTTTCCTCGTTTGAGCAGTTCCTCATCGAACATATCATTCGGTGTTAATTTAAGCAATGAAATTTTCAATATTATCATAAAGAAAACACAATCAATTTAAGTTTACTGGAATATACTTATTTATTCTCAGCGCGGGGTCATAAAACTTTACTAACCGTAAATGCACTCACCACTACTCGTTATCTTTTGCCAAAGCAGCTGCAGCTCTCCATTTGATGATTTCCTATTAAATGGCAGCCGCAGCTGAGCACAGAAATACTTTCACAGCTAATGCATCAAAATCGTATAACTTAAGTACTAAGCTGTCCAATAAACTGTTGACTGAGATTTACAGTCCGCAAATCGAAAGAAAAGCTGCCTAATTACTGCAACAACAACAATCCTGTCCGGATAATGCAGTGCAAAGTCAAAAATATAAACATAAATAACAGTTAAAGCTTAGGCCAGCAGAGGGAGGAGCAGGGCAGGGGCAGTGGGAGTAGACTGGGGTCTGATCAAATAAATTAAATTCCCTGCAGCTGAGACGAGCAGGATTTTGTGTGCTTCTTTTTATTTTTTTGGAGGAACGGGGAGAAGCGGCAGAGCAACAAATGGTTTTTTCCACTTGGACACTGTCCAGACAAGACAAATGCCAACGGCCACAGCAAAATGGCCAAATGTGTTGAAAGGCAGGACAAGGAGCGAGCTCAGGACAACAAAAAAAGCGCAGCCAAAATAATATCGAAAACAATTTTCAAGCACTTAAGTGCAGTCTGGAGGTCGAACTGACTTGGGATTCCATTTGGTGGCCGCAAGGCTTTCGCCTTTTTGTTCCGGTTATAAATTTTCGTTGCTTGCACTTATCGATAATAGATTAATCTACTTGGGGCATGTTTGGCATATAAATCCCCAAAGCAAAACTACGAATGAATTTAACTCTTGAATGTTTTCTCTTTCTTTTCTTTTATTGCAGGTAAGTGGAAAAATTCTTCAAACTTGTACGCTAAGCAACAAGCCAACCCACCCAAACTCATTAACCAAATTGTGATCCATCAAGGGAACAGGATTATATATGTAGAGTATATGGCACAATCAACATTAAAGTTTGCATGTCAGTGCAAAAGACAAATGACAAGAGTTGGGAGCGTGATGATTGCAACTTTTATACAAGGACAACACCACATCAGCAGGACAAAAGACAAGTATGTCAACGCGATGTCCATGAAAGTTGGCTAGTTTTGTTATTGCAATACTTTATATATACTTGTATATGTTTGAGGGGTATGAGGGTATATCAATTCTTATTCTTTAATAATATAAATTTTGTAGAATTATGGTGAAATTATTTATATTATGGTCATTATATTATGGTATCTCCATAAGGAGATAAGTGAACTGTAAAGCGAGCATAAGAAAATTACTTGGCTTTACAACCCTAAAAAACTAAGCGTTCTTCAAGGGAAAGGGTCCTACAGTTTTAAGCCGAATCCGAGCGGCAAAAGTTTGAAAGGCATTTTTATATATTTTGGTTTGGTAATAAACTTAAAAACGCCCTCGCGAAGAAGCTGGCATGTGAAACATGATGACAAAACCATGATGGTGATTAATTCAAATTTTTCCAGCACTCAATTGATATTAATTCAGAAATTTCGAGCAGTAGCAGCGATAATACCAGTGCCCATATACCAAGCGCTCAAGATCTTTAGAATCATTAGATCATTAGAATTTGCAAAAGATATTCCAAAGACTCAAAGAGTCTTTCTTTGGGAGAAGGACAAAGCAAAGTGTCTTCTCTAAGCGGAAATTCTTGGGCAAATGTTAAATAAATTATTATAAATAAATGAATTAACTATTAAATACTAACAGCATCGGCTGACAGATACTGCCAGTGAGAATTTCCATTTCATTTCATCGTCAAAACAAAATTTACTCATTGTGCCAAGCCTACAACTACTTTTGACTGCTAATATCGTTCTCAGAAAGGGCGCGTGCACACATGCGGCTGAAAGATGAACTGACGGCAGAACTTAAGGCTCAACTTGCCAAAATAACCACGCTCCGTGCATGCTTGTATGCACATCAAGTACTGGATTGATCTTTAAAATTCAGTTGTAAGCTCAGCTTTGTAGAATCATTCAAACATGTTTGTTTATTTCGGCTTGGTGACTTACCAAAATATCACTGTTTTTATTAAGAAATTTTTTAACGCATGTCTTAATTACTGATTAAATAATTTGATTTTTGTTTTAGCTTAGTACTCAGACAAACTAAATCGTCCGCTAGCTGAATTGACAACTATTTCCGATAGGGGTAGCGTAAGGTGCAGTGTGACCGTTCAACGCCAAAATACCACCGTTCATCAAAATGCCTCAAAATGTGAAACGGTCACACTGCATTGTCAGCTGTTGTTTTGCTTACATTTTAATTGAAATGAAAGTATTTAATTATAAATAATGGCAAAATAAGACTAAGACCCCAGCATGTACTGTGCAAACTGTCAGTCGACACCCACTTTTTGCTTTTTTTTACTTTTGCGTCATGGCCGCACCACCAGCACTTCCACTCTTAGGTAGCTTCTTTCTTGGTAGCGGTAGCTGTCCCGCAGAGACTTCCAGGCTATCTTGCAATCATCTGCTGAAATATATATTTATTATATAATATTTTACAAAATTTCACGTAATTTTTAGTAAAACTCACCATCTTTTCTGACTTCTGCAGCCACAGCTTCCCATGCTTTTTTTTACAAATCGAAATGCTACATCGAAATGCTTTTTATGGGTCCAAATCCCAAAGGATGTAAAAGGCCTTTCGGAATTTTACGCAAGCTGTCCGACACCCTTTTTTGTATATGGAGTTGACACCCGTCGGAATCGATTAAGTTTGTCTGAGTACTTAGCTTTTATCTGCAATTTATTCATGTGAAAACAATTTTGATTTGGAGCAGTTCTTCTTCAACTTTTGTTACTTTCATTACATTTTTTTAAGGTCGAGTTTAAAAATTAGCTACTTAAAAATTCACAATTTTAAAAAAATTTCTAATAGCTTACATAAATAAATCAAACCTATCTATCTACCTTTAATGCAGAAGAGTTACATTTTAATTTAGCAAGTAAGAAAACTCATCATTAAAGGCGCCATTTGCTTGGGCATGTGTTCCGCTAGTAGAATAATTATACTCTGTACCGAAGGTACACAGGGTATATTAAGTTTGTGCAAAAGTATGTAAAAGGGAGAAGGAATTGTTTCCGAACCAATTAAGTATATATATTCTTGATCAGCATCAACAGCCGATTCGATATAGCCATTTCCGTCTGTCCGTCCGTCCGTATGAACGAAGAGATCTCAGAGATGGTAAGAGATAGAGGTTTTGACATGTATGGGGCATATATTTCTTATACTTGCAGGCAGATCAAGTTTATTTTCAATTTTTGCCACGCCCCCTCCCGCCCTCGCAATTTGGAAAAAACGTCATATCTCCTACAGATCGTTCGTACCTTCTAGAGATACCTTGTAAACAAAATTATTTATCGATTTGCTGAAGGAATGATAAAGATCGGATGAACGATATTCAAGTTATGGGCAAAAAACGGCCAGTAAACACCCCCCACCCCCACCCCCCTCACCCATCACCACAGCATTCTATTGAACGGCAATCTTAGTGAGAGAGAGAGAGGGAGAGAGTGAAACTTAGAGATGAGCGCGTATAACTCGTGAGCAAATGCGAGCTGCGACGTTAAGGGTACAGAGTTTGTTATAGTCGGGCTTGAACGACTTTCTTTCTTGTTTTTAATTCCATAATTTCATTTCTTACACTTTGGGATTACAGCACAGCTTTTGATACGGTGGACCACGACATACTTTGTACAAAGCTGACGAAACTTTACAACATTTTCTATACACCAACAAACTTAATGACATCTTATCTGTCTGAACGTCAACAAGCAGTACTGGCCTCAACGAAGAGGTCTTATTTTCTAAAAACAAGTCGTGGCGTTCCCCAAGGATCAGTCCTTGAACCACCGCCTTTCTCAATTTACGTTAATGATCTTTCAAATGCCCTGTCTAACTATGAAGTCCATATGTATGCTAACGATCTTCAAACGAATGTTAGTCGTCCAATTGATAAAATGTTCGAGTGTGTCAGTGTGATGTACTCCAAATTGATGATAGTCCGTTCCAATATGTAGAGATACCCCAAAGTGTGACGCGACCAGCAATAGGAAACTGAATGTAGCATTTAATAATATAGCCTGATATATTTTTTTAATAAGAAGAAAACGGATCATATATCAGTTTACATAGAGCAAATATTCAATATGGACTTAAATTGGTGGATACAATTTAGAGTTCTAATAAAATTGCCATGTATACTGCATACAAAAGAACCCTCCCGTCTCTTTGCACTCATAACAACACATACTACTTCCGAACAAGAACAAATATTTGAGTCTCCTGTAAAAAAAAACTGTCGTGTTCTGACAACCAATTCTTTGCATATGCTGTTCAGCTGTGGAATTATTTACCACACGATTTGAAGTCAATAAGAAGTGCAACGCAGTTTAAAGACAAACTTTTCGAATACATAAAAACAACGAATTATTTTAAACACACACAAAATACCAGTAATAAATCATTTAATATATAATTACATAAAAAAAAATAAAAATTATCATAATCGTAAGTTAGTTAGGGCCCCTTAAAATTTCTGTAAGCCGTGTATCAATTAGTGCTGTGTGATTAGTGCTTTTCTTATAAGTATTTTGGTACTTTTAGCACTTTACTTAATTACTTACTTTTAGGTACTTTAATTGAATTTAATAATTGAAAACTTTCGACTACATGCCCTGTACCCAAAAAAACAGAAGAATGAATTTATTTAGAAAAGAATGCTTTTGGGAAGTTCCTTGGGTGGTTGGTGTATCAGCTAAAACCAAGCTATGAAAACACCAATGACAGTAATACGGCCAAAAGATTTTTCGAACAAGTTAAAATATGCTGTGAATAACAACGAGAAGACCACGCTAACTTCGTCTCTACCAAAGTTTTTATACCCTTGCAAATGCTGGTTTTGTTTCTAACTAAAACCCATTTTCCGACAGATTGTTATCCGATTTTGGCCAATTTTTGGATTTGGACAATTTTGTGATTGTTCAAATTTTTTCAAAAGTATGCTTCGGTAACCAATATGGAAATGAATTGAAATTATATCAACAATTAAACTAAATCAAGCTAAAACTAAAAAATTCATTTTCCCAACCTAAGACTTATCTGTCAAATGGCGTCAATACTCACAAAGTAAATCGACTCAGCTTGTCGTCCTGATCAAGAATATATAATATATATAGTTTATGGGGTCGGAAATGAATATTTCCGTGCGTTGCAAACTTTTGGACAAAATTATAATACCCTTTGCAAGGGTATAAAAATCAAAGTCGATATAATTAAGTGAGACCTTTTTTCCTGAAAGAATTGAGTAGAAAGTAAAAATTTGAGTTCAAAAAGTTGGGACTATTTTAAAAACGAGAGCATAAGCTAAAGTCAGCCCTGCCCGACTTCGATATTTCCGTTACTCAGGGGAATAAATGTTTAATGGTCTTCCCTTATGTTAATTAACAGAGCATAATAAATTATATTAACATTGTGTTAGCAGTCAGCGCTTACTAAATCCAAATATGTGACAAAAGCTGTGTTCTTTAAGGAAAAGCCGATAAGTATACAATGTTTTTCTTATGACAAAGAGAAACCGCCTGCTGGCAACCAACAAAATAAGTTATAGTAAAATCATTAGAAAAAATTACCTAATTATTTCAAGTTTAAAAATAACATGAATGTATTGAATTGCTGCGAGAGGAATGATAAAACAGTAAATGTTTTTGACAACAAAAAAAATGCAATTACCTTCTGTAAACTAAGCAGTTACTTATTTTATCCGCTTTCATATAATTCTGCAGAGTATAACACAGTGCGACACTCAAAAAGGCCTGCAAGGTAGCAATACCTCATACCCAGTTTTTCTTCCGTTTTATGCGCCCATTTATACTAGCAACACATCGGCGGTAGTGGATACCACATTTGACCGCACACATTATCGAGTCTATATAGGCCATAAACTAGAGATAAAAATAGACCGAACTGCGTTTAGAGATCCACTATCGAAGCCTAAGCTCGCGGGCTATGGGTATCTTTGTACAAGCAACTGGCCTTAGAACAACATTGACCATTGGCCACTATCGAAATTCCTTTTGTCTCGCAACTAATCATCCTTCCAACAGTTTTCTGTTGAGCTTCAGTTGAAAAATTTATAATACAACGGAATAATTAACATAATTTTCATTCACATATAGCTCGTCTACTATGGGGCAATCACATGTAGCTCGCGTTTGGTAATATTATCATTTTACGAGGACAAGTGAATCCCTTTTATAAAGCTTGGTCTTATTTTTTAATGTAGTCAAGGCTGCAAACTGGTAGATAACTGAACAGCTTTGTTGATGTCTGAAAGCTTTTCTCCATCGAAAAACTGTAGCATAATTTCTTAAGAATTCCAAAATGATCTTTTGTCTATTGAAACGGCAAAGTCGTAAAGAAATGGAAATGTTTAAAATGAAATTAATGGAAAGGGGCTATGAGACTAGGAACGATAAGTACAATAAGTTCGGAATTATGGACCTGACAAAGAAAAATTCAAATTCAAACGAACGGTTTCTGTTTTGCAAAAGCTGAATCTATCCTATCGGTAGGCTTAAATAAATTTTCGATAAAGGCGGAATTCGGTTACAGAGTAAAAGCGAAATTCTACTAAAACTAGGTCTTCGTATTTGACACACATTTTTATTAAAATACACAGAAAGAAACAGAAAATAAGTTGTAAAATGGCGATTCAAACCTGGCAGATTTCCGAAGAATATGTGTACCGTTTGCTTACGATCGACTATCCCATTTAGAGGAATTTAACCGAAAATTGTGCCAAAAATCTTTGAAAAAGCTTAATCAGAATTATAATTTTTTATTTAAAGAAAGACTGGTCTATGTTGGCGCCCAACGGTCTTGTTAAATCGTTGATGTTGGTTTTCGGCTACTCACGGAAGGCGCATTTTTGAATGAACGGCTATGTAAACAAGAAAAATTGCCATAAATGGCATAACACTAACCCACAAGAGATTCACTACGTAGCAATATTACCAAAAAAGTAACTCTTTGTTGTGGATTTTACTTATTAGATATGGATTATTTTTGTTTTATCCCATAAATGAATCGCTGTAAATAACTCACACAAGAAAATCACTTTAATGGTCATCAAGGAGTCGACTCTTTTGCATTCCATCCGTTAATTTCTATGCATTTTGCATTTTTGCTTTTAGATTAATTAAAATTGTTTTTCGTTGTTTGCTTGCGTTTTTCTATGGCTCTCGCCTCGGCTCTGCACTGTTTGCATTAATTACCGCGTTGTCCATCCATTTGGCAAATTATGCAGCTGGCAAGTTTTTAATTAAAATATAATGTAACATTTGATTGGCCTGGAAAAATGTATGCATACATGCACTGCACACGCACACACTTACTTGTATAAATATATTTGATATATGCCTAGCAAACAGTAAGTAAACCCAAATGAAAACCCATCAAACTGATGGGCAGACAGTCAAGCAGGCTTGGCACTGTAATTAAGTCTAATCAGAATTTGCAACAAGCAAAAATCATGCGTGTCCAGTGCAGTCCAGTCGAGTCGAGTTGAGTTGCGTTTTCCCCCCTCAGGGCCAGATCTCTCAGGTCTCACTCTCCTTCATCAGTTGGTAACATGAGCTTCATTAGTGTATGCAATAATGGCAAACATTTTTTGCCTGCCAGGCCTGAATGACGACGACGACAACAACGATGATGATGAGGAGATGGAGACGGAGACGTGGCCTGTCCATGGCCAACACGGCGTATGCGTAACAAACTGCACTCCATCATCGTGTGGGGAGCGAGCGGAGAATAGCCCTGGTTTTCCTCCTGTTATTTGATAGCAAAATAGTCGCTCGTAGCTGTATGTGCAGCTGCATTGAGTTGCATGTGCAACGGCCGGCCTTGTGATTTTGAATTTTCCCTATTTTTGTGCAAATTTCAGTTTGGATATGATGCGGATGGCCTGTCATGAGGTTTTAATTATTTTGTTTGGTTTCCTCGAATTTCGGGTGCGTGTGGTTTTGTAATGCGCACATAATTGATTGTCGAAACTCAATAGGACACGTGACACCCCCCCTAAAGGTAGCGACCGACTTCTAATCATCTTCTGTGCGTTTGAAAAGATTTCTGAGGAAATGTAACATTTGTCTGAAATTGTAATTATGGCTAAATAATGACTTTTGGCTACTGTCAACAATTCGGAGAATTGAAATTTGATGTCCTTGGACAATCGGAGGGCGACAAAGGCGAATATTTAATAAAGTGGTGGGAAATTATTATGTCAAAATATTTATTAAGGAAATGTTAAGTATTTAAAAAAAAGTTTAATCATTTTTAGTCAGATATGTTTTATTTGAGTAATTCGGGTACTAAACCAGTCAAAAAAGATTGTTCACATCTAAAACTATTCAAAACAGTATTAAACCATATTTACAACTTTTTAATATTAACTACATATTAAAGCAATATTTGAAAGTTAATTTTATGAGTTTGCGGATATCCGTATTTTCTCTCATTCACTCCCAAATATGTCGAGAATCTTGGAAAGTCGGCCAACAGGGGACAAGTAAGGGGTCATAGTAAAAAGTAATAAAAGGAATAGACAAATGAAATAAGAACAAAAGACTACTTTCAAGGACTTATTCTGAATCTGAGTTTTGCCAGGCCTTCGCCTGAAAAGTGTCTTGTGTTCATTGCTTTTGGGCGGACTCTAACTTCTCCATCAAAACTTATATAGAAATTTTAAGGCTTATCGTCTGGCCTTTAGCCTAAAAATTAACTTTTTTCTTGATTGCCTCAGACACAAAAATTTCTACTCACATTTAATCAATCCACCATAGAAGCTGCTTCATACCGGTAAACGCATCGTACGGCAGCTAGAGTCGGCTGATTGAACATGTTTGCAAATAAATCGGATTTCGTGGTAACCAAACACCCTGCTTAACATGCCAACGCAAGCTGTCTCTCTCTCTCTTTCTCTTTTCCATATTTTTCAGCAGCGTCCTCTCTGATTCTCGCTCATTCTTAACAATCGTTATTGAGCCGAACGAGCAAACTCCCGAATAGATTGGAATGAAAAGGAACATGATTATAATCAGAGCGCCAACAAGGCTTGATTGGTTTGGTTTGAATGAATAAAAATCAGCAGCGAACATGTGTGTGTATGCAACATGGATCGGCTGAGTTCAAAACAAACAATTTGCAGTCGTACCAAGCCGCTCTCTGGCTTGTACACAGAATGAAAATAACAAGATATTGAAACATATATCAATCCTAAACTAAGTCCGAAGTCGGTATATACCTGATTATCTTAAACCAAGTATGAAATAGTCGTAGCTGAAAAAACACTCTTTTTTTAATAATTCCAAGCCTTTATTACTTGTTTCAAGTGGATGTGGACAAGTCAAAAACAAACCATGATAATTTTTCCATGTTGAAACTTGGCTGATGTGGAGGAAATTCTCAAATGAGATCTCATACAAGTGTAAATACAGCTCTAAGGATATATGCCAGGACTAAAGGCAACTTTAGCATTTTGCAAAAATTTTAAAACAAATTTTTCAGATGCAACAGAATAAGCATAATAATTTACAACACTCGGTCATAAGAACTGATTCAGTTCAGGGCTTTACTAAGTTTTTGAACCACGGATTCGGTTCATTTAATGGTTTTTGCATCAAACTAACACGCTGTTTCAGCTCGGTTCAGGCGATCATTTTTAATTAATTATATATCTTATCAAGGACAGTTTCCGTTTCTGAAAAGCGCATTCCTAAAAATATTTTAAATACTTTAAAACCCTTATCAACTTCCAACGAAGGGATGCAGTCTGATGACTGGTATATTAAGAGGTCGGTGGGGAATTTCAGGCGTTGTACGGAATGACATGCTTTAAGACAGAGGTGCCCAGAATAATCATACGGCCGCGTGGACATCAATACAAATGAAGAAATATAAAGAGACCCGCTTTTTGTTTGTGTGTGTGTTTTTTTTTGTGATATTGAGGGTGGTTTAATGCATTGGAAGCCTACTCGGCATCGAGGACTGGTGACCGAAGTGTGGGACTTGCGCTAGCTCACCCACTAAAAATTCCACCCCCCTCCCGATTCCCGGCGGCACCACCGTTAGGTATTACTTCGCCGGGGGGAATGCCCAAGGCTCATCTAGGATTCTCTCCTTGTATTTAAACCATTGAGCTGTCTTACAGCGCTACGCAGTCGTTTAAGTATTACTGAGGCCATATTGCTTGCCGCTGACCAATTTTGTTCTAATTTAAGCATGATGTCTACCAGGTTACAAACGGCTGGTAACCTCCCCAGCAGAATGCTTAGGTCATTTCTTTCATTTGTGAACAACGGACGGAAAAAGAATACATGTTCTGCGTCTTCTATATGCCCCCTGTACTCGCACAGTGAGTACAGAAAGGGCTGTCTTCGTGCTTGAATCTATGCAAATATGTCCCGTCAAAGGTTGCGTCAGCTTGTAGTCGATATGACCATGTCTTCTGTCCAGCCATCTTCTTAAGTCTGGAATCAGGCTAAAGGTCCACCGTCCGTTTGTGGTATTTGCCCATCGGTTCTGCCAGTGCAGTAGGGTTTGTCTACGCAGCTCGGCTCTATAGTCCGTCAATGGGCCAGAGATTGATCGAGATGTGATCTCTGTTGCTTCCTGGGCCATGAGGTCTAGTGGAATGATGCCAGCTGTGATCAAAAATGCATCGAGGGAGACGGTGCAAAATGCGCAGCTATGTGCTATGCTATGTGCTGTTGCTTCTGCCCATATTGGCGCTGCGTATAGTAATGTGGAGCTTACTAAGCTTGCCAGCAAGTTCCTCCTCGGTTGCTTTGGCCCTCTGGTGTTGGCCATAATTCGTGACAGTGATGCTGCTGTCCTGCTTGCCCTGCTGCTCGCATCTATGAGGTGCTGTTTAAAGCTAAGCCTATGGTCAATAGTGAACCCTAGGTACCTCAGGTGTGGCCGTGAGGTTATGGTGGCGTCTTCAATTCGTATGGTTGCTGTCTCTACCTTCTTTCTACTGCTTATCAGCACCGCTTCAGTTTTCTGAACCGCCAGTGCTAGACCTGCTGTGTTAAGCGACTGGCTGACTATGTCCACCGCTAGATTGCAGGTCTGCTCAATAGCACCGAGTTGTTTGCCCACGACGGTTAAGGCGATATCGTCCGCAAAGCCAATGAGGTGCGCACCTTGTAGGAGTTGCAGTTTCAGTACACCTTCGAACATGACATTTCATAACAATGGCCCTAGTACGGATCCTTGTGGAACTCCTCCAGTTACTGCGTAAGTAACAGAGCCGAGGTCGGTATCATAGAGCAGCATCCGTTCATTAAAGTAGTCGGCTACTATTTTGTTGAGGTATGCTGGGACTCTGGCATTCTCAAGGGCACTCAGTATGCAGCTCCATTTAGCTGTGCTAAAAGCATTCTTTATATCGAGAGTCGCTACTAGGCAGTATTCTTTTGCGCCGTACAGCCAACGGTCCCCTTCAATTGCTTGGCTAGCCGTTTCGCACAGTTTGCTCACCGCATCTATGGTAGACCGTTTCTTCCGAAATCCAAATTGCATCGGTGACAAATAGCTCTCCACTGCAGCTTCGATTCGCGTGTGGATAATGCGCTCTAGAATCTTTCCAGTGGTGTCCAGCATGCAGAGCGGCCTGTAGGAGGCTGGCTCGTCTACTGGCTTATCTCCCTTCGGGATAAGCTCCAGTCTCTGCGTCTTCCATCTTCTCGGGAAAGTTCCTTCTTTAAGGCATGTAGTGTATAGCATGGCAAAGGCATCTGGGTTTCTCTGAAGGGCTGCTTTGATGATTGAT
Organism: Lordiphosa magnipectinata; assembly: GCA_037044535.1. NCBI lineage: Eukaryota > Metazoa > Arthropoda > Insecta > Diptera > Drosophilidae > Lordiphosa > Lordiphosa magnipectinata. The sequence goes on from JBAMBO010003389.1 coordinate 32,664, forward strand.
GATTTGATGATTTGATGTGTGTGTGTGTGTATGTGTGTGTGTGTGCTCGCTGCCGTCTGATGCATACGAAATTGTTCGTAGCCAACAACAGAACCTTCGCTCGGAGAGAAAGAGAAGAGAAATCACATTTAAAGTGTTTGTTGCTCTACGATAGCGATGGTTATACGGATGTCGAAAATATTATCGATATTTCGAAATGTCGTTATTTTTGCCCAAAATGACTAACATCATTATTGCATATTTTTTCGATGCGATATATCGGAAATGGAATATTTTTGGTGATTTTTTCGGTGATATTTTTGTTTTGGCGGTCACACTTTTGCGAATAACTATTTCTTGTGCTCTGGACATGTAAAGCAAAATTTTTAAAAGTAATTTTATTAAAGTTGATGCACAGAAATCACATTAAAGTTGTAATGACCAGTGGCAACTCAACTAATATAAAGGCGCACTTAAAAGCAAAGCATTAAGATGCTTGGCTGAAATCTTTAAAAACGGTAAATGCAAGTATAATTGATTTTTATTTCTGGGAATTTGTGGGAGTTTTAATTTACCGTTATTTACCCTGGATCGGGACCCCATTAAGTTCTGGATGGAAGAGAAAGACGCATTACCTGTGCTTTCTGACTTGGCATTGTCATATTTTATTACACCGGGAAGCTCGGTGCCATCGGAACGTTTAACGGCTATAAAAAGTGTGGTTTCTGAAGCCGAATGACCGATGAGCACATAACTCAAAGGGTCTTCCTAAAACCATGATTGGTAAAATCAGAAGTTCTTACGTTTCGTAGATTTAACTGAATAAGTTTTTTTTATGCTTTGTTATTTTATTTGCTATTTTGAGAGATGATGAATTTTAAAAGTAAACGCTTATTTAGTTCCATAATTTTAAATTCATGAATAAGTTTGCAGAACTTCTTATGTTATAAGTGAAATAATACATAAATATCTTGTGTTAATTTAATAAATATACATTAAATCTACATTTTTTATGCGCAGTCAGAATGAAGTTCATATTACTCGTCAAACCACGCCACAATGACCTCAATAGACCTGTTTATTGTAGTTCTCGTTGACCAACGCTGCTCTACGCTTAGCCAGAAGCTTTGCGAAACAACAGCGAAATCATTCGCAGCCAACAACAAAACCTTCTATCGAGAAAAAGTAGAGAGAACACATATGAAGTTGTTTTTACTCAACGTATAGTCATAAGCTAATCGATAAGGCAATATAACAAAAACGAATGCGCAATGGGCTTGGGCACTTTTCTTTAAACGCCCGAACCGTTTTGCTTTGCGTTTTTTGATTCGGTTAAGCATTTTTGAAGGGACTGGATATGGTTTGGTTCGGTAATATTTAGAACCGGTTTGCATACCTGATTTCTGGTTCACTGATTTTGAAGATCAGGAGGCAATGGGTTGGGGAAAAGGCCTGCCAAATGGGCAGTTGAAGGAACAAAACGATTCATCAATGATAACTTGATTTGGGTTTTTAAACGAACTAATTTTTTTTAGAGCATTGTTTAGACTGCTTGAAGAAATCAAAATCTGCGATTAGATGCAGCTCGTCTTTCACTAACAAAATGCTCTTTATTTCATTTTGGACCTAATAGATGCGCTCTAGCATTATAAGAATTGAATTCCAGTGTGTTGATTTTTTGATTTCAACATCTATTTTTAAAGCTTGAGGGATTCAAATACTTAACTATGTTCCGAGAATCACTATAAGGAATTTGAAAGAAACAATTTTTTTTATTCATTTTATCGAAATCTTAGTCTTTTTTAAGATGGACGGGTGTGTCTAGACTGGTAATATGGAGTTAGACAGTTTATTGTTTCGTAATAAGGGGGTTAGATATTTTCCATTTTCAGTATTATGGAAAAGTATAATTTTAAACCATTCTGAATCTACTTTAGACAGAATTGGATTCGGATTTAACCTTTGAACTGCTTAAACAGCTGTGTTAGTCTTTCTATCGCCGCTCAACTGGGTACAATCGACTCCTGTCAAAAATCAAGCAGCACTCCTCTTTGAAGCGTTGGCGTCCGCTTTGACATGCAATTGTACTAATGGGAGTGCTAACCAGCGGCCCAGACTTCATTATAAGTTCCCAAATACTCTTTGAGTTTAAAATTTGCAAAGATTCTTAGCTGTCTTAAGCTTCTCCAACTACCCCCCCTGGTACAATACCAAAAATTTCTAATCGCTCTTAATATTCTGGCATTTGTTCTAAGCTCGCTCTCTCTCTCTCTCTTCATTTTCCTGGAAGATAACCATTTGGGTTTTTGGCCAGTGTTTTTGGCAGCCTATTGTTGTGCACCTGCTGCTCCAGCTGCGAACGTCATCCAATCTATGCCCAGCACATTCTCAATTGCTATCTTTTGTTTGCTGTTTATGATTTTTCATCTCGGACATGTTTTTAATTAAGTTTCTGGTACTTGCTAGCTGGAATGTACACCCCCCCCTTTGGAATCCTAGTCAAGTGAGCAAAGAAAAGAGCTTTACGCCTGAATGGCTCCAAGCATGGGAAAGTTTTCAAGGTTTTTCAATTGTTGCTGTTGTTGCTGTTGCTGCTGCTACTTCGGCTTGGGGGTAATAGCGATCAGTTTGCTGTGTTGCCAAAGTCTAATTGCACGGAACGAAACAAACGAGTTGGATAAGAAGCAGCCAAAGCTGGAGTCAAGACATAAAAAGTGCGGTGGGTAAAAAACTGTTTTGCATGCAGAAGAGTATGTGGCAGAGACTTGCCAAAACCCACTTGGCTTGTCACTGCCACCAGCAGCAGCAGCAGCAGCAAAAAAAGAAGAAGGACGAAAAACAAGTATCGAGGCGGTGGCAGATTTGCTCGTAACATATCTTGTCGTCATCGTCGTCGTCGTTGTCGCTGGCGAATTGTTGCATAAAAGTCAAAAATCTTTAACTTCACCCAGCATCAACTATATAAACGACGCGACGGCGAAGGCTGCTCAAGTCGTCAATGGCAACCAGGGGCACTTGAGTGTGCAAACTGCAAACACACACTCACACGCACACCCGGACTCAGTTGGAATCATTGCCATTCTCCATTCCCCACTATCTTGTGTCGTTGTCGTCTATCATGACGAAAAAAAAGTGCTCATATTTGCTCAGCCCTTGCATTGCATGTCCTTTTTTTGTCCTTCGACTTACGTAGTGCGGTCCTGCTACCTACCCCGGCACCCCGCTCCCTGCTGACTGGTTATGGATATGCCTTTGAGCGTTTTAAATTTCATATTGCAACTGCATCGTCCTCTTTGCTCATTGAGATTTCGTTTCGTCTATTTGTACAGTTACTCAAAAAATAAAGGCACAAAGTCGTCCGTTTTGGTATACCCAGCCCAGTGATGGGAGGTCAAAAAGTATGAACTTACTTTTATTAAATAACTAGCTGTCACGACGTGCACAAAATGAAGAAGTGAAGCTTACTTTACAATTGACATCTATCACATCTTCATGATAATCGAAACTCAATTGAAAATTGAGAAGTTTTTGACATTTTTTAGAACTTTCGATCTTTATAATAATCAAAACTTAGTATAAAATTTTTTAAAATTTCGTGATTTTTTGACTATTTGATCTGCACTTCCTATTTACCCGTCTATTTAAGCGTCTTAATGACAATCTGACAAAGCTGATATATGAATTTTACAAAATTTCGAAATTTTTACACATTCCATTTCTACTTCTTCTTATTTGGCCGGGTATTTGCATCACAACCGCTTGACGGTCTCGGCGTGTTTCGGGCCTGCTGGCACCAGTGGTTTACACCAAGGTTGGAAATGTCTTTCTGCACCTGATCCTTCCATCTTAGTGATAGGGGACTTGCCCTTTCCTCCAAAGTCACCCGGCTTCGATTTGTTCGCCTTTTTAACTGGTGCTTCTTCATCCATCCGGGTGACATGTCCTTTCCAGCGCAGCCGCTGTTGCTTTATGCGCTTGACCAGACTTGTGTCCCCATCGAGCTCATATAGTTCACGATTCATTCGAATACGGAATCCATTGCCATCTTTTAAATGTCCAAAGCAACACGCCAATCGCCTCCTCATCCGCCGCTGTCAATGTGCATGCTACTGAGACGTATTGCAGGTCTGGTTTGATGAGCGACTTGTATAGCGCCATTTTTGTTTTTCGAGAGAAGGCTCTGTTCTTGAATTCCCTACTAAGCCCATAGTAGCATCGGTTTGCAAGAGAAATTCTTCTTCGGATTTCTAGGCTGATGTTGTTGTCGCTGATTATCATCGTCCCGAGGTAGACAAAATCCTCTACAACCTTAAAGTTGTACTCTCCCATTGTAACAGATTGTTCCAAGACAAGTAGACTTAGTACTTAGTACTAGGTACTTCCTCTTGTCCTCATTTACCGCTACTCCCATCAGTTTAGACTGCTTCTCAATCTCTGAAAACGCCCAGCTTACCGCCCGTTCGTTTTTGCCGATAATGTCAATATCATCGCTGTATGCGAGTAGCATTAGCTATTTATAAAAAAATGTCCTGATCTGTTGGCATTTGGGCACTGGCGCAGTATATACTCCATCAGCAGATTAAAAACAGTCACCCTGCCTAAAACATCTTTTGGTATCAAATGGTTTGGTAAGGTTCTTTCCTATTTTGACGGAGCTTCGAGTGCTTCTCAACGTCATCATGCAAAGTCGAACGTACTTTGCTGGTATACCAAAGGTAGACAGGGCTTCAAAGAACATTTACCTTAACAGTGTGTCGAAGGCGGCACTACAATCAACAAAAAGATGGTACGTTTTTATGTCTTTCTCATAGGTGTTCTCCAGTATTTGTCGTAATGTGAATATCTGGTCTGTGGTGGATGTACCAGGGCTGTAGCCACACTGATAAGGTCCAATCAGTGTGCTAATAAGCGGCTTTAGACGTTCACAAATAATTCCCGACAGAATCTTATATGCGATGGGAAGAAGACAGATCCCACGGTGGTTGGCGCAAACTGCAGGAAATCCTTTTTTAAAAAGTGGGCAAACTACACTTAGACTCCAATCTTCGTGTATGCAACCTACCAACTCCTCGCCGCTAGTCTTAAACAATTCTTTAGCCTTTTTATAGCTAATTAGACTTCGTGATGGTCCGGAGAGTCTATTTCAATATCATCGATTGGTGGCATTGCTACTTCGTCGTCGCCACCCAGCAGTTTGGCGAAATAGCTTCTTCACCAACTGGATATTAGCACCATCTCTGTTCAGGGTGCGAACATTCCAGCTGCAAATCCTCAAATCGTGGCCTTTAAAGCGGTTGCGTGAATCGTCGTCAGAGGGGGTCCGAATCCGAGGCATTGCTGTGGCAGTTTTCATTGGTGGAGTTTTTTTTGACGGTGGTGGGTACCAAGCCCAACGCACCAACCCTATATATTGTACCCTCTAAGGGGCGCTCGCCGCTCACGTTAGCCAGTCCAAGTAGTACCTTGCTATCCGCCTTGGTACAATTGCAACGTTTCTTTTCAGTTGTTATCTTAAACATTTTCCCTTTCTCCTTCGCCAGCAGTCGATATAAATGTCAATTACAATATAGCAGAGCTGTAAGTGAATGATTCAATTTTGAATCATTCCTGAGAATCATTCTACATTGACATATTTTGAATTAATTCAATTTTTCCAAAATCAGAATTGATTTGATTTACAAAAAAAAAAAAATTGAATTGATTTGGTACAAATTCAAATGAACTAGAAAATTTGTATGTTCATTCATTTGATTTAAAACAGAATTGAACTAACTCTGCTACTTCACTTATTTCGTCACATTTGCCAGCCACCTCAACAAATTTTATAATTTACTTGAATTTATATAAAATCAATTCAATTCTTTTTTTTTTGTAAGTGAATTAAATCAAAATCAATTCAATTCTGATTTTGAAAAAATTTTTATTTATTCAAATTTTTGGAAATTCATTGTGAATTAAAAATAAAAATGAATCATTCTTTTAGAACCCTGCAATATAGCAGTGCTACCATATAGTTGAAAACAGCAAAATCAGTGAACAGAGTGGCAACGCCTAGCACACTATTTGCAAATAAGTCAGTAATCAGTAAATGTTTTCGTGACTTAAGCCCCATACGGACATCCGACGTTCGTGATTTAGCTAACTTCGTCATATGTTTCGTCACCGTGGAACGTAAGAGTAATGTGGCCTGAATTAATAAAAAATTACACCGATAATTGAAGTTTGTGGTATTTTTAGTTTTACTGGCGGTGGGACACACTGATCGTTCATCTGTTTTTTGTTTTGATGCCAAGTTGACTTACATTTGCAAGTGAAATTGGAGTTTCTGCTGCTTGTGGCCCCATCTTCAATGCTGTCACCCACCTGAGTTGACGACAGCATAGACTCAGAAATGCACTCTTCTATATCCACTGCTGAATTGTCCAGGCACTCAGCAGGAAACAAGGGGTCCGCTTGAAATGTCCTGTAAAAAATTGAATCTTTCATTAAATTAATTTACAAAAATATTATTGATCGGTTTACCTGCGCTTTGATAAGACATTCGGCAGAAACGACATTAATGCGCCGAATTCCCAATCAATGTTAACATAGTCCATAAAAGAAGGGCTATATATGGGCTGACCACCGGCACTACCAGACTTCATCTGCTTTGCGCTTCTGAAATGATAGCTATAGCTCTCCCGCAAAGACTTAAAGCCTTTTCGGCAATCAGCAACTGTAACATATTGGTACAAATTTTAATCGAATTGATCAAAGTGTTAATTTTTTACATATGTACATACCTTCTTTTTGTAATATGGCGGCCACTTCTCCCCAAGCCTTGTTTACAAAATTTATAACCAAATAACATCCCGCTTTTTCACCGCCAAAATTAAAGAAATTTTTTCATCATGTGAAAACATTTCCAAGCGACTCTTTCGGTTTTGCTTTTCTGCCATGTTCTTTTTTATTATTATTTTTTTAGTTCACTTTAGCTTAATGCACTCCAGCTGATCGATGAGCAGAGTGACTTAACAAGGTGCATTCTCAATGCTGCGTCAGCTGCTCAAAGCACAATAAGGCCCACAGCCACTTTACATAGTCTCCACAAATGTGCTGTTAAGCGTAACATTGACTGTTAAGGGTGACATTCAAATTCTGATCTCCGTACTTGCAAAAAGTTCAAGTGGCGAAGTTGCAACTTCTGCTTCTTGTTCTTTCAATTTTTGTATGAAACTTATCGATGCTTCGGATGTCCGTATGGGGCTTTAGCTATTTGCAAATAACGAATTAACTCAGTGTTTATTCGCAATAATTTGTCACTGTAAATTGTTATTTGTAAATAAGACTTTCGTATAAACGTAGTATAAAATGAACCACTTAAGTTTTTACAATAAATCACAGTTTCACATCACTTCCAATGAATTCTACAAAATATTTTTTTAATTAAAACAATTCAATTAAACAATTTTGCTCAGTGACTGCTCCCTCAGTTGCTCTTTTGACTTGGCGCATTATTGTAAAATGACTCATTGTTCAGTGACTGTTCACTCAGTTGTTCTTTTGCCTCAGTTTAGTTACTCAGGAACTGTTCACTCAGTTGTTAATTTTAGCTTGCTTATCTATTTTTTGCTCCAGAAACTTTATGTTTTATGAACTCTTTGTTCAGCTGCTGTTTTTACACTAAATACTCTTCAATATACATATTTCTGCTTCTTTATTATATTTTTCTAAAGCGTGGAAGTATTGTTCTGGGTTGCAAAATGTCGAAATCAGCGCTTACCATGAAATAATATAAATGGGTATAAAAAACTTGAACTTCAGAGTATTTCTCAGAGATCATAGTAACTGAAAGCAATACCTATTTCCGAGATAGACACTAGTCTACCCATATGCAGTAACATTTTTAGGAGAAAACATTACTTCAACCGTCCCTGCCCGCTTCTCTATATTGAGGAGGCACATGCAATTATGTAGCCGAAACCAACATGAAATCACATTGACCAGAGGCCCAGAATCATTTTTCAAAAATCATTCACAGCCAGCCAAGTGTGCATTCAATCGTAACGCAGAGTTGCTCCATCTCCCTCTCTCTCTCTCTTTCTCTCACTCTATGTGTGTCCCTGTCCTGCTTTGAGCCAATAAAGCGTGTGTGCATCAATGCAGTCTCATTCTCTGCATACTCCGCTTCCACTCATCTCTCATGCAATATTCAATTTTTCAATATCTCATGGGCAGCGGGCAGCCGTAGGCAGAAGCGTTTGGCGAAAAATCAACTGAAACGGCCTCGGACTCCTCCACTCCTGGCCCTGGCCCTGTCCCTGTCCCTGTCTGTGCATCACAGTGATTAATGTCTGTGGCAAATGCATTAAATTCTGTTAAATGTATTACAATTTTGCCAGTGCTTCAGTCAGTTGCAACCCACCCATCGGTTTCACACCAAGATCTGTGCCTGTGTCTGGCTGATTGATGGGCGCTTGGTCTGCTTGAATGGGAGACTGGTTTGGTTGAAATTGGGTGGGTGGATATGTAAGGAGACAAGATGTCTGGTTATGAATTTGTACAGTTGCTATCATCTATAAGAAAATTTAGACAACAGAGATCAAAGTCTAAGTAGACTTTGTGACTATGAAAATGTTTCTGCTTTTATTCCACTCAAGTTAAAGACGACGTCCAAAGCGCATTGAGCCTGTCAAAATTTTATTAAGATGTAACTTGAATTACTTACTGAAGGCCTTAGAATTCAAACTTTGTACTTTTCAATACAAAAGTATTTACTTAAAAATTATTTAACCAAAATTGCAAATTGATTTCTGCCTTTTTGAAAATGTTCTAAATTTGTAATACAATCATTTGGATAATTATTGCACAAGACGTTGCCAAGATAATCCATTTATGCGATATAAAAAGCTTGATGTTCTTTGGAAATGATTGAGCTAAGCTCAATATGCTAATGGCATAAACTAAGCTGATCCAAAATTCAAAATAATTTTGTCTTAATTCAAAATAATTTTATAATATATTTTCCAAAGCTTATTCGACTTTATGCCAGCTCCAATTCATCTTGGTATCCAGATTTGTGTAAATATTTTAGTTGATTTAATTTTGTGCAACTCCCTCGACCCCTCCTCATAGCATTCAGTTGAGTTTCAATCCGGCAACTTAACCCTTAAACTCTTTTGAGAAACCCAAAATCCCAAGCACGCACTTCAAATGCCAAAACAGCACAACAATCTCCAATTTTAAGCCCGACACACATACATACACAATCCCATGCATATACGCACATGCATACAGATGTTTAACTCCTTTTTATAGCATACTTACCAGGGACGTCTTATGCTTAATGCCAATTCAATTTAGAAATTGTGATTTCTCTCTCGCTCTCGCTGAGTACGCACCACAGCATTTTGGCAAACAAGTTTTGCACACTTGAAATTTTTGTGATTGATGTGCTTTGCTACATTTGCCAGCCGCCGCTGTTTGACTTTGATGTCTCTCTGCGCCTCCCGCTCCCTCTAAGAAACTTACTTTTTATGCGTGTGTGTGGGTGTGTGAATCTTGAGCTGGCGAAAGTTTTAATTGCTTTTTGCAATTAGAACTATTAGTGAGTGCGCCGGGTTACAACTGCGACTAGCTGCTGCACCAGTTGACTGCACAGCCGCACAAGATGCCACCAATTTGCTGTTCCTTTTTCACTCCCCCCCCTCCCGTGCAATAATATCTAAGCAATTCATTTAATTGCTTTGCCATTTTCATGTGTGCGGTTCCAATGATTTGTGCAAATATTTTCGCTGGCCCCTGAAATTTAAAAGCAACTTTCAGCTCTGCTGCGTGCAATTGATGCTTTCTCAATTAAAAACGAAAGAAGAAAAATTTCATATTTCAAATTATATTGAGCTGTGTGCCACGCGAAGGGACATAATCGAACTGCATGTTGTGGGCACTTTGACTGGCGCTCTCTGTGTCGCCACTGTAAACGAGTGCTTGTTGTTGACTTTTTCTCCCCCTTCCCCTTCATCACTCTCTTGTGCAATCTTTTTGCATGTAGCAAAACAAATCAACTTTTCTGTTTGCTGCTGGGCTGCTGAAGAGACCAAAACGCGTTACAACATCGAACGCTGAACGTTGCATTCAATGGCAATCACAGGCAGTGACTAGAGCGATGGGGATGGCGCCAGCGTGGACAGAGGCGGCGATATGGGATGTTTAAAATAAACGAACACTTTGAATTTTTCGAATAGTTAACAGAATTTATGATTCCTGATACTATTGAGTGTCAAATTCTCTATAATACTTCAAGTATTAAGAAAATATCGAATTTATACTAACTTGTTTTTTGATAAGTTTGTACAAGTTCAGTTCTCTACAAACTGCCAAAAAAGTTAAATGTATTTTATTTACACTAGTGAAATAAAATCGTCAGGTGTGGATATGTCATTACAGGAAACGTTGTTCTCTCACTCTGCTCCGTGTCCACTCGGATGATGTTTAATCAGAAGTCACTGTAATAGTGTGCCTCATTCTGAGACCCATATTTGTAAATATTTACGACTTTTGGGACCCTGAGTGAAAAACGCCTCTTCCGAAGCTGTCTACGTTTCGAATCTCTTGCGTTGTGCGTCATCTTGCAAAGCGCTGAAACAGCCATAGCTAAATATGTCCTGCCGAAAGGCGAAAATAAATTTTTATGTCAAACTTCACATAAATTGAAACACTTTTGAAATGTTTTGAAATCTGAATGCTATTACACAGCAGTCTTATTTGTATGCAGCATTGTGCTGAAATAAATTGTTATGTCATCTGGAATTTAGCCTTGAAAAAAACAATCACAACAACATGTGTACATACATATGTATGCTTAGCTGCTTAAACTAACCTTGTAAATATAGAAGTTCATCTGGGAAAGTGTCTTACATAGCATTTACTTTTAACTAAGTACATACTGAAGTGTTTGCACTAAAATCAAAACACTAAATGTGGAAGCATCGCCAGCTGTGACATTCTGCATGCTTCGTTTCACACAAGAGCATGACTTTTCGAAATTTCGAACCTACATTCGTTGGCATTGAAAACTGTTAGTTTCAAATTAATACTTTTGCGTATCAAATTAATACCCAAAACATAAGGCTTATATTAATACAAAATTAAATGATACTAGTTTCAGTTTCAATTTAAAACAACGCGTCAAATTGATATTCGGCCCTGTTCTGAATTCCGAGTCCGTTTCCGTGTAAACGTTAATTTTTCTTATTTAAAATTTACAAATCGATTTAAAAGTTGCGTAGAATATCTGTGGTAACTAAATCAGGTCGTCTGTTTTGGACGAATTGATTCCACTTGACATTGAGCAATCGGTTTCAACTGCTTAATTCCGATTTTCCTCAAACCGGATCTAGTAACCATAGATATGATTGTCAACTTCCAAGTAACATTGATCAATTGGAATTCCACTTGCAAACGTTTACAAGAAAACCGACTCGGAATTCGGAGCAGAGCCGATTGATTCAAATTTTTTAGGATGTGGGTATTAAAATTTCCATGAAAGAGACATGAAATAACAAAGTGCACACATGCTGCATAATTAAAAGAAGACATTGGTTCGACTTACAGACTGTTCTTAGATAACAACATCTTACATAAGATCCCTTAATTGACGCTGGGACTCACACAATTTTGCTAAATAAGTATCTCATGGATGTCATAAGAGAAAAAGTAACCTCCATAGAAGAAATCCAACTTTAATTGTAGGTATTTTCCGAACGGAAAAGGTACAAATCTTTTGCTTGTTCGTTTTTATAGCCTTGCAAAGGGTATTATAACTTTGCCCAAAAGTTTGCAACGCATAGAAATATTCATTTCCGACCCCATAAACTATGTATATTCTTGATCAGGGCGACGAGCTGAGTCGATTGAGCTTTGTCCGTCCGTCTGTCTGTCTGTTTCTACGCAAACTAGTCTCTCAGTTTTAAAGCTATCGAGCTGAAATTTTGCACAGTCTTCTTTTTACTGCACGCTGCTAATATGTCGGAACCGACCGGATCGGATGACTATATTTTATAGCTGCCATAGGAACCATCGGTCTAAAAATGGGTCTTAGTGAGACAAACTTTTTGTTTTCAATTTTAGTGTCCTAAATCTCGGCCATAATGAATATTATATGCTTTTAAACAGAATTGCAAATTTTGGACAAAATCGGATGACTATATCTTATAGCTGCCATTGGACCGATCGGTCGGAAAATGGGTCTTAGTGAAAAAAAGTTTTTTGTTTTCAAGTAATTTGTTCTTAAGGTCGATGATTCTTAATATTAATCGCTTTCATATTAATTAAAAAAAGTTGATCGACATCGGGTGACTATATCTTATGGTGGCCATAGGACGGATAGGTCGAATATGGTTCTTAGTAAGATTTTTGTTTGGTTTTTAATGTTAGCGTCCTTAAACTCGTTGATTACTAATTTTAAATGCTTTCAAATAGACTCGCAAAATTTGGTCGAAATCGGATGACAATATCTTATAGCTGCCAAAGGACCAATCGGTCGGAAAATGAGTCTTAGGCTGGAATGACACCTGCTTTTTTTTCGACAATTTCTAGCAGCAATTTTGCTCTTATGGGAGTCGAAATGGGTGAGAGCGAGATAGACAGTTGTTGAATTCGCCGCACAATTTATTGCTGCTAAAGTCAGAGAAGCCGGCAGAATTGTTTTGGCTAGATACAATATTGTCGCTGGACAGCAATTTGCTGTGGCGGCTGTGTTTTATTTGCAAATTGACCTGCAACTTTGATCAGAATGGATGTCGTAAATCTTGCTTTGTGTACATTGCAGTTAAATTATTTAATTGTTGCAATGATTAAAATGCAACCTAAACTAAAAAAAAAATAAGTGGTCTTCAAGATGGCTGCTGCAAAGGGGGGATGCTGGTCAGTATAAAAAAAATACATATACAATTACCTAAAAATATAATTGGATACTCAGGTTTTAGTCATAAGCTTCTGCGAGAAATTTACGATGAGGAGTTCAATTTATACGTGCGCACTCTGAGGATGACTCCTGCCCAATTTGCGAAACTGTTGGAAAAGGTGCAACCCTTAATACAAAAAAAAAATACGTTTCTGCGAAACTGCATTGGGCCCGCGGAGCGCCTACAGGTCACATTACGTTACCTAGCAACAGGTATGCACATAAATGTGTCATTTGTATAAATATGAATGTGTAAATTAAATCTATTGACAAGAATCATTATATTTTAGGCGAGTCCCAATATAGTCTACAGCTACCATTCAGGATCCACCAGTCTACTATCTCCAAAATTTTAAAAGAGACTATTCCAGCAATTTATAAGGTCTTAAAGGACGAGTGCTTGAAGTTCCCGCACTGCTATTAATTCCGACTCCGATATTATCACAGGCTCGTGGAATGAACTTGAACATATTGTTGATGCCAACTACAGTAACATCGAAGTGGATGCTCGCCATATCAGATCCAGAAGAAGTGGCGAGAGTGTACGGGAACGAATTAAAGTATATTTCGCAGAGCAAGAGAATTTGGAAGATTAATTACATTTACATAAAATGAAACAAATAATCAATTGAAAATGATTGTTTAATGTTTATATTTTATGTTTTTACTCTCTTCAAAGCTGCTGTTTTTTATATTTGGCCAATATTGAATTAATGCCACCCCTTGCATCTAAATATAGATCACCATCCAATTTCTCCAAACAGCGGCTGACATACATAACATGACATAATAAACCATTTTAAATCTTTCGCTAAATCAATTTAAATTTATCAACAGTCAACAACAGCCAGTGTGACCTTTCTTGTTGAAAATGCCAATAAAATCGGCTGGAAATACTAGATTCTCAATGAACTTCAGGATTTAATTGGTATGTTATTTAAGTATGCCCCGAATTTGCCGTGTTCCTCAAATTCGCCCGACAATATTGTTGCTAGAAATTGTCGGAAAAAAAGCAGGTGTCATTCCAGCCTTAAACACGGCGATTGTGAATTTGATATGTTTTCAAAAAGATTCGCTATATTTAGTCGAAATCAGATGTTCATCCGTCCGAAAATGGGCTTAAGTTTGATAAATTTTTTGATTTTAAAAAAGCATTTGCAAGGTTATAAAAACTTCGGCACAGAAAAAGTTAGCTTGGACTTCTCGTTATATTTAGATAAATGCGAATATTCGTATTACAGAAATCAGTCTGAAATTTAGTTTAGTTTCATTTACTGTTCTCGTTTTCACGTCAGCCAAGAGTACATAACTCACGTTTGTGACGAAAGCAATATGAGAGTGGTACAATAAATAGAAGCAGCTCAAGTCGAAAGCCTTCATCATACCAAAGCAATAAGAGTATATTGATGAAGCGCAATGCGCTATCTTGCTCTTATTATATAGAGGTTCACTTTGACTACCGCCCAACCAGAAAGAAACGTCCAAAGCTTGAAAAGACTGCCAACGTCTTATTTAGCCACTTTCTGAACCTCAACATTATTTAGCACCGCTTTAGTTAGCAAAAGCATATTTCATTGTAAGGCAGCGGTCTCGGATGCTGCTTCCAATATGCTATGATACTATCACTAGTTCTACTTATCTACTTACAACAAGCTAGAAGAATCAAAATTTTGAGTCTTAGTTCTAATAATTTGTCATTGATAGCTATATGTCACACGTTTTTCCAGTGTAAAATTGCAAGTCTAAGTGAGACTTATACTTTACAATTTTTTATATTTTTTTATTCAGAAACGGTTTTATTAAATAAACAGTATTTACCTATTAGGGTAACTTGCGCGACAAGTACAGCTCTCTACTAAACACGACTTTTTTTTAATTAAAAGACAACATTGTCCAAGCATTGCCAAATGAAATTATAGATGCTTTGGACTTTGGAAGAATAGGAAAACTAGATAAAATAGTTTTGTGTATTATAATGTAATTACAAATTGGTTAGTGCAGTGCACTATAGGAAATTTTGCCATTTATTAGGCATCAACCTCTTTTCCAAAAGTGTGTTCCAAAACTTCAAATATTTTTTGCAGGGTTTGAAAAAACTACCAGTTTTACATTTAATTTGCTTTTGAGTGTGCTGTGCTTTGACGAATTCGTAGTTCACATGGAAAGCAAAAGCGCAAAATTCAAATACCGAAGCTGTGCTATTGCTTTGCTGTGAGAATTTTGGATGCATAGCAATAGCACATTTGAAGTAATTTCGTAGCAGCGCTGTTCAATATTTAAAAACATAGCACACTAAGCTGAGAAAGTGCAATAGCAAACATATTCCAGCAAAAATTTGGAGTAATATTTTTTTTGTTGTATATATAGAACTAAAATATAAAATAAATGCCGCTGCGATTAAAAAACAAATGTAGAAATGATCAGACTTTAATAGATTTAAAAGCAGTCTATATTCCAAATTGGATTCCTGCAGCTCTTACCATTTCAGAGATCTGAACGTGATTTGGACAGATAGACAGACGTGGCTATATCGGCTTGGTTGATGTAGAATATTTATCGTAGATTCTTCCTTCTGTCTGTTACATATGAGCATTTCCTGAGTCTCGTGCGTTATATTCGAAATTACAAATTTAATTATTTTATTGTGGTAACAAAATGCGTGAGATCCAACTTTTAATTTAAGCGAGCAAGTATATCTTCTGTTCCAATCCTCATGTTCTCCGAAGTCTTCGACGGATATTCAGATCGCTATTGTTTCTAGTTACCACATTTTGCGCCATCCTCACTCTACTTTTGGGAGGAAGTTTCGTCGTGGTAGCCGATGCATTCAGTTCGGCCGTGGTACCCTGCGCAGTGCCTTCTCCCTAGCTGTCGGTGACTTCGAGTTCCGGTCTTCAAGTGTCTTAAGATACTTAAGTGAGGTATTGCGCCCAGAGCGCTGTATGCGCCAAATAGTGACACCTCCAACCACACCTCCAATAATTCTAAAAATTACACAAATTGTATCATTGGAATGACAGTTAGACATGTAGAAAACCAAATGTGGTACCTGCAAGCTAAAAAGTCTCAGAATAAATGATAAATAAATCTTGTAGGTAACGAGTATACATGCCCGCTTGGACCGAATAATAAATTTGTAATTTTTTAGTGCATAAATAGCTCGAAAAAGGCTTGTGATGGAAAGGATTAAAATCGCTGTTAAATATTCAGGGTCTAATACTAGAAGTATACAAAACAATTGCTAAATTACTTTCGGTAAATGTACTTTAAAACTGAATACTTTAAAAGCCCAGGTGTGCGTATGCTTTTGAAGACTGTCCTTAACAGCACAGGGCACAGCATCTGCTACGAAATTTCAAAGTATGATATTTCTATGCTTTTGAAATTCTCACAGCAAAGCAATGAGCACAGCTGATCTGGGTTTTGCAATTTTCGTGCTTTTGCTTTCCATGTGAACGTACGAATTTCTGCCAAATGAAAACACAGCCAAAGGCATAAATTTCAGTGCTGAGTTGCTAATTTGGCTGACAGTTTCTCAAACCCTGATTTAGTGTCGTTAGTTCAGAGAAGCGTCTGTCGTCAATGTTGCATACGTACTTTTTTTGATTTAACAGAGCTCTGTTACCTGAGCAGCTGCCAAAGTCAGGTTATGCTAACAAATGACAGTTCAATGTAAAGTGTGTGTTTTCCTACTGCGAAACAGAAGGTTTTATGAAATATTTTTGAAGGAATCAAACCATTGTCCATTTATCGTTTCTATGGCAGCTACAAGAAGTAGTCATCTGATCCGGGCGGCTCCGGCATATTAGTAGCGTGTCAAAAGAAGACTCTGTGCCAAATTTCAGCTCGATAGCTTTACAACTGAGGGACTAGTTCGTGTAGAAAAAGACAGACGGACGGACAACGCTAAATCGACTCAGCTCGTCATACTGATCAAGAATATATATAATTTATGTGGTCAGAGATGATTCCTTCTAAGCGTTGTAAACTTCTGGGTAAACTTTTCAAGTGTATAAAAATTTGTGAAGAAAATTCAACTTTGCTAAGCCCCACCAAATTTTGATAAGATTTGATGGGGCTGTGACATTTTGTACCTTGCAGAGCCATCAATTCCGCTTCCGTTTCAAGTTGCCTCAAACTGCCCTTTTTGTGCAGTTTTTGCGAAATTTTCTCCACATTTTCTCCAATGTCTACTTGCTTACCAAGTGGAAAAAGCGACGCGTCGATCCTGCAAATAAAATGTTATTTTTGACTGCTTTAGAGGGGGGTTAAGCCAAAGTCAAAGTAATCTGAAAGATATTTTAATGAAAAAACAGCATATTTTGTGCAAATCTGAAGATGAAGTGTCAGAAATGTAAAAGAAATATGCAACAATTTGAATGTAGACATTCTGACTGGCTTAAGCAAAGTCAATTCATAACTATTAAGAAGCACATGAAACTAATTGGTCGTCCCCGATTGTCATTTCCGCTTAAGGTTATTAAGCAAGCTGCTGATCTATCAATGTCTGAAGGAAAATAACGCGCAACAAGCAAAACTGTAGGTAAAAGAGGGCAAGCGGACCTTGCAGCAGTTCTTAAGTTACTTTTTATGAGTCCGGAATAGGATCCAAAATATAATGTCACACCCAATCAAGAACCTTTTGCTGTCTTCCAACGACTAAGCCTTGGCATTAATTTTGGATCAGAGACTTATATAAGAGCCATATTGTGTAGTTAGAGAGGACTGCTAGAAAAAAAATTGCGATATCTTGCCTATTTATAAGGAAGTGACTGAAATTAAATGCCATTGCAGACCAACAGGCATCGTTGTATCTGATGCGATAACAAAAGTCTGTCTTCAAAACCTTCTAGACCACAATGTTGTTCAGCAACCTCGAACTTGGAAACGAAGATAGTGAAAATTGGTTTTCTGACTACGCATCAGTATGTATAACCTTAGTTAGTTCAAAGTTATTTATTAATACCTGAAATTTGGGAATATTTCCTATAGAACAGTGTGATGTGTGCCTAAAATCTTTACAATAGCAATAGGACTTGTTAAGTATGTTAAGTTTCAATGTACATCCGTCTATGATTATTATGTTTGAGTCACTCTGACGTGCTTGAGTGCCCATAGCGCACTCACTTTGATGTGCTCGATTACCCCTAACGCAAACTATAGATAAGTCCATGTGGGCGATAGGCGAGCTGGCTGAATTGTAAATGACGAACGCGTAGAGAGAAGCCAAGAACGCAATTAAATTAATTTAAACTAAATAAATCCCCGCTTATATTAATCCCCAGAACTCAGCTGTCGTTTTGTGTTGCATTCTACCTTAGTGGTATTTCCTCTTTAATAGACTTAATCATCTTTTTCGGTTTCGATTTCTTAAAAAAGTAAAAATTTAATTTCCCTTACCCCCCACATCACCTCTTAACTGTTCCGCCTCTGTTCAGTTCATTTTAGTTGCATTCACTTGCTTTCCCTTCAGTCGCACTGGCCTCCTCTCTATCCCCTCCCATTTCTGTCCACAGCGCCTTTGACTGTGTTTGTATTAAAAAATTAAACTAGATTTCCTTTTAGTTTTGCATGTTTCCCAGCCGCCGCAAGCAATCGCTTACTCTATGCTCCACCTCCTGCTTCTGGCCGCCTGTGTCCACTGTGCCCAGTGTGGCCAATGTCGATTGCATTTCGAAGAAGCAATTTCAATACGCCTCAGAGCTTGAAGGCATCACAAACGCGCAACGGTTTTTTAATTGCCATGTGCTCAGGTGGGTCCTGGCCAGAGTTAGCCAGAACCTGCCTGGCTGGCCAAAGGCTCAAAATATGAATCATAACTCCAGCCATGGGACGACGAAGCCAATGCCAATGACTAATTATGAAATGTTTGATTTCCCCGGGGAAAGAAAACGCGACGAATATTTTCAGCATACCTGACTGGCGCCGCCAGGACAACGATGAATAACCTCGGATGTTGCGCTTTTTTCGTGTCTATTTTATGATGAATTTTTGGCGCAGAGAGACAATCAACAAGCCAGAGCGCAGATGGCACGTGTTGTCTTTTTTTGCGGTGGGGGAGGGGAAGGAGGGAAGTTCGTCACATAAATTCGTGATGAAATGGAATGAAAAATCAAAAATAAATTGCACAGAAATGTAATGAATTTTAAGCATCCCACAACAAAAATTCACATGTAAAATGGGTGTCGGTGTTGAGGAGGTGGGGGGTGGGCAGTGCTTTTGACAACTGTCTAGTAAGGCCATGTCACACTATACGCTCATGTCTCTTTGCGGTTGGCCACAGGATGTCTCTGACGATGACGACAGCAGCAGCGCCAGCGTCTCTGCACAGTGGAACCGAAACAGTAGATTAAGTTAATAGGGAACAAATTTTGTTTGTTTTCAACAATGGCGTCGTTTAACAAAACATCGCCAAGTTCGATGAGAGGATTAAAACTATTTTGTTGGTTTTTTTATGTGCCGACCATTACGTCAGCAGCAGGGTTTGAAAGTGTCTCTTTTCTATGTGCATGCAGCTCAGCGCATAGTCACTGATGGCGTAAGTCACTCGAGTGTGTGAATCGGTGAGCACAGCAACACAAGTAAGTCGGCTGTGTTCTTTAGTCCTTTTTCTGTCCTCTCTATTTGGCTGGCACTGATCTATGCAGCAAATTACTTGCTCGCTCTACAAAATAAACAAAAAGAACGCATTACTCTTTCTGTTCATTAATTTTTAGTGTAAGAGTGCTCGATGAACAATGTCGTGTGATTGCTATCGAAATGAATATTTTTGTTGTGCAGAGACCCAAGCCGGTACTGCATCATTTATTTCGGTCTTTGATGTATGCTGAAATTAGTGAAATTATATGTTGATCTGAGTTATAAATTCAAGCTCTATAAATACTTAAAATTTCTTTCTTAAAACGCTAAAACTAATTAAAAAATATAATAAGGAAGAAAATAATATATGTTCGACCTTAAATACTAATTCAACAACTTAGTTAGTGTATAGCAGCACAAAATTTGAGTTTGGGAGCAACCCAACAACAACAGAAAAAACAACCGCTATCAGCGTCTTGGAAAACGCACCTGTTGCGTCCTCTGTGTGTGCGTTTTGGAGGCGTCGAGCTCCAAATCCCATGGACTTTGTTGTTGTTCACACTTCGAAGCGAGTTAATTGAGACGCTGTTTATTATGAGACTGAAAAAATCGGATCAATGGGAGCAAGGGCGTGCCCACCGCTGATGTATAGTAAATATATTCCCAAATACCAGAAATACTCGGGCGTGGCGTACCAGTCGTATGTGTGGCGGCTGGTGCGGGAGGTTGTGGGTTCGATCCCGCCTCGGACCATCTAATAGAAAAAGTTTTTTCTTTCTTTAGAAAAAAAAGCTTTTACACACCCGATCACCTTCACCAGCTACTGGCGCCAGCTGTGAAGTATAACTAGCCATGAAAAAGCAAATTCTCTAACTATTGCCGTTCGGATTCGGCGTTAAACTGTAGGTCCCTTTCTCTTGTGCGAAAAAGTATAAGCACACACGGCAAGAGATTGAGAGAAGCTGCTTGGCCCTGGCCCTCCTGGAGGTGCTGTTTGAGCCAATTTTACTTTTACTTACCCGAAAAATATGAAAAAATAAATTTTTCTTCGTAGAGCCTAGCCTGTATTTACATATAATGAATTTCCGGGAATATATTATTTATCGGTCATCTATGGTCTTGGGTCATCTGTGTTTCATAAATTATCATAGTAGGCTTTGGAAATTTCTTATGAAACAAAATTTTTCTCAATTATTCTGAACAATGATCTTTCAGTCGGCCACAACGGCCTGTGACACTTTATTTCAGTTCGACCCTGAGCGTCTAAATAAAACGCAAAAACGCTTGCGAGTGACTGAATGATATTTACTGGAGTTTCAGTGTCATGCATCACATAACCTTGTGTTGGTCTTGTTTTCTTGTACACACCTTTATGTACACATAAATTTAAAACGTCAATTAAAAAAAGAACTATGAACTACCGAAAAATAATATTTTCACATAAATTCTTCATAGTTCGCGATCCATCGGCATACGGGACTATACTAGATAACCAGTATCTTACTAACTTTGCTCCGAAAAAACTCTTTCTAAACTTTACACCCAAAAAAACTTGTATATATCAATTTGATACGCGTTGTCTCAAACTGAAACTAAAACCAATATCAGTTTTTTGGTATCAACATAATACTAGATGTTGTCAAATTGATATTTTGGGTATTAATTTGATCCTAAGCCTTTTAATTTGAAACGAAAGCCAATATTAGTTCGAAAATTCAAAATGTCAGGCTCGTCGACGCTTGGAATGTAACATTAAATGCTGTGATTCTAGACTGAACACATCAGTACCTTGTGACGTAGTCCCCCCTACGTCACATTTGAATAGTCACGATATCAATACTAAACATGCGAGGAATGCTAATAAACTAGTTAAGTTGAAAACCAACGTTCATTGATGCCTACTAATATAATTTCAAACCCTACGGCCATTTGTTGCGGCAAACAACGCATTCCTAAGGGCGCGCGATCTTTTTTGCCATAACGCGTAGCGAGCCAGAGAGGGGCTAAAAGATCCCGCACGAAAATTCGAGGCAGCGGGCGTCACCGCCAAAATTAGGCAACAAGTCAAGAGCGCTTGTCACGATCGGACGTACGTAAAGGAATAGCGAGGAAAGTAAGACACGTAGAGAGAAGAAAAGAAAGAGAATAAACGACTGGAATTAAAGTGAACGGGATTGCTAAAGTAACTAAAGATAAGACAGGGTGAATGGAGAACAGCGGTGCAGCGAGGCCTATAAAGAAAGTGAACGAGAAGAACAGAAAAGGAAATAAATTGAATTGAATAAAACTCGGCGTCGTTGGTGTTACATTTTCTGTCCTTTTAGGTCCCTTGGTCCCCCTGAAGATGCGGATTCCTTCCCGCTCCTTTATTAATAATTAATTTACCCGAGTCGTGGATTGCATCCCGCTCTACTAACCCGTAGTAAATCAAACGGAGACGTGCATAACTTCCCGCTCTTTTGCAAGTAGCTACTTAAACAGAGGCATGGATCCATTCCCGCTCTTTTGCACCTAGTTAACCAAATTGAGACGTGGATCCCATCCCGCTCTTTTGCCTATAGTTAGTTGAACAGAGAAGAGGATCCCTTCCCGCTCTTTCATCCATAGTTAGCTAAACAGAGACGTGGATTCCTTCCCGCTCTTTAGCCTGTAGTTAGTTTTGTAGAGACGTGGATTCTTTCCCGCTCTTTCGGCCGTAGTTAGCTAAATAGAGACGAGGATTCCTGCATGCAGTGTGAGAGAGCAATGTTTTCCATAATCAAGAACAAGGTACATCAGCTGACGAATTCCTATGTACCGTATTGTGAAATAAATAAACAGAATTTTGTATTAGTTCAAAAGGATTTTATGTCTTTTTGTAAAAAAAATCAAAAACAAGAGATCAAATATAGTATCAAAATGCTACTAAAAGTTTTACAATTGAAATATCAAATTAATAAAAGCTAGTATCAAAATGATATTAAGAAATTAATACAAAAAAGTATCAAAATGATACAAATTAGTATTAATTTGATACCCTCGAAATACTATTTTAATGCTTTGATAATTTCGTCTTAAAATCTAATATAAAACACACATTTTTAAATCACATTGTTTAATTAATCCACTGTGCCATCCAGATTTCGAATCCTTCGTATGTGTCTCGTGTCCGTGCCAGGCATGACAAATATTTTGCAACCTCTTGGTAGGTTTCCCTCTCACACTCTTTCACTTACACGGTGTGTGTGTGTGTGTGTGTGTGTGCGGTTAAAGTTTAAAATATTTGTGTTGAAATTGCACTTGATTTAATTGTTGCTGTTGTCTCGTATCATTTACCGGCCAACTTGTGTCCTGTATGTGGGTTGTGTGGTGACTTCAACAGAAGTCACTTGCCGCATTTCTTTAAGCTCCTAGAGGAGGAAATCAAAGTACTATAGAACCGCAAGAGCAGAATTTGCCTTTAGGCAGTCCATGTCTGGGATTTGACCAGCACAGAAAAATCTAAATAAAACACTAAACAACGATTGTTGATTGAATTGTTGCAACAACCACACAGCATGCCCCTCCTCGCCTCACTCTTCCGTGATGACATTTTCCAGTGACTGAATTTTATGTTGATTACAGATTAAGATTGCAACATTTTGCCTCCGATATTTGTCAATAAAGCCCTTTGGTCCGACCGGTTGCTTCTAGGCGAAGTGTTAATTTGGTTGAGTGGGTTTCTGGTCGCACGATTTGAATACCATTGACTGGTGGCTCAAATCCAAAACCCAATCCCATTCCACAAAGTGTTTGATAATAATGAGCTGACAGCTTGGCATTAGTTGTATCGGAGGATGTTGTCTAGATGCTGTCTCTCTGTGCGTCTGTGTGTGCGTGAAAGTAAATGTCCCGGGCTTAGTTACAATGTTGTCAACATTTCAATGTTGTCATCGTCGTCTGAGGCAAAAGCAACCCTTTTGTAGCTGTTTTAGCTCTGGTAATTAATTTTAAAAAGCGCTTCGGGCTAGTCAAACACAAAGTGTAACAGGATATTACATTTGATGACTGAGGAAAACGGAAGTGTTAAAGTGTGTATAGATGATAAAATGACAAGATAAGAGGGAGAGGTACGTGCGTGTGTGTGTGACAATCTAACAATATCATTTGCGAGAGGGGAAGTCAATATGCTTTGTCTTAAGACACTCCTCAGCTTTCAGTTTAGAGAAACGAATTTTGGGTTATGATTATGGCGCGGATTTAGGTGACATATTTAACCGGCTCAAGGCAAAGCTGTGGGCTGTGAGTTGCGCTGCTTAGAGGACAACAGTGTTTGCAGAAACTGAGTTGCCGTCAACTTATAAGGAGAACAAAATAATCTCAAGATTTATGAGAACAAATGCTCTTGACATGATGCAAGTTTAATTTGATTGGAGAAAAATTGTTCTTGAAGTGAGAACATTGTATTACAAATGAGGAAAACCGTTTATTCATTGTTTTTGGTAACGTTTGTGCTCATCCTGATTCCAATGTTCTTGGATTTTTACTGTTTCAGCAAACTTTCAAGCGCAAGTTTTAACCGGATTAAGTTCATGTCAGCTAAGTCAATAAAACAATAAACAACAATAAATTTCAATCAACAAAGCGGCTTCTATTACATAAAACTTAACAAATTTTTGATTTCATTCAAACATTGATCAAAAAGATAGTGACGAGAGGGTAAATAACTGTGACCAACTAACGAATAATGCAGTAAAAAACTGGAACTCGCTCTCAACTAGCCTATCTGATATGTCAAAAATGGCTCTCAAAGGGCCAACCAAGAATTCGTGATATACGTTTTTCACTTTTGTTTAAAATTGGGAAATATTTTTATCCAAATCGAAATAATTTGACAAATTTTCAAAGTTGACAACCCGATATGGCACTTGACAAGAGTGCTCTAGCTGGTAGGCAATTTCAAGGCAGCATAAGGGCAAAAATCGGCACCAAAAAAAATCAAATTCTAAGTTGACAGAAGACTCTGTGTGTGTGTGTGTGCTCATTTAGCGTTGCTATATTAGTCAAAGTTTGTTTTAGCCGACTACACTGAAAAAATAAATCCGGGATTTCCGGGATCAATTCATGCCGAAATGGTAATAAAAATGGGTTGATCCAGGAATGGCATAAATCATTCCCGACAGGAACAAGTTAAGTACGGATAATTTTTTAAATTTTGATCCCGGTTTTAACCTGGCCGAACTTAAACTCATCCTCCTTTTCGAACATAACTTAGTCAAATTTGTTACATCCGAGATAGTATTCTAGTTCGGTAGAGATTGATTTGTGCCCCATTTTCGAACTTAACTTTGTTCCATACGAGATAATATTCTAGTTTGGTAGAGATTGATTATTTTTTATTTGTATATTTTCTGATATTTTCTTACAGGCAATATAGATATTGTTTTTGAATTTAGTAAAATAAAATATTTGTGTAAAAAATATTAAATATATAAATATTTTCCGCTATAATACTCGTTCTGGCTTAACCAGATATTCACTTTTGATTGGGCAGAAATCGAATCGTCTTCATTGGCAAGCTGCAAGTAGAAAAAATAAATAATGCAGATATTTATAAATGTCTAGATAAACAGATTAGATAGCTATAAATGTCTCGAAGTTCCGAACAATTTATCTTCGGAATTGTGGGAGATATGGCTCATTTCAAATTTTAACATGCGGAATGGCAAAATACAGAAGCCTGCCATTTTGATATACAATAAAAATGTACTCACTTCAGTTTGTCTGCACTAGAACAGCTTCTGCCTAAAGTCCATACGAGGGCCTAAAGAATGGATCGCTTCTCGAAGGTCTTCCGCTGTCATGAGCTTTGAGTGCTCAAACTTAATACCCGCATCTGTAAATAATGGAAATAATGTTAGGGAACATTTAAACACTGGAAAAAAGCCGAAGACGCTTACAGTGGCTTACAGCAACTATTTATTCAAATAAACTGTGATACACTGTATGTGGATACATACAGTATGTCAAAAAAGTGTTTTGACACAGAAAAAATATTAACATTTGTCACTTATTTTGCAAAAAAAATGGGCTTTTTATAAACGGTAAAATTTTGTTCTTATTTTGTCTTACCATTTATAGAAAGACACTTTTTTTAGCAAAATAAGTGAAAAATGTTAATATTTTTTCTGTGTCAAAACACTTTTTTGACATACTGTATGTAAATGCACGCACAGTCACCAGCGAGAAAAAATTTAAGTAAATCGCGCATTTTGCATACACACACATACATACATATGTGAGTTTAAGGCAGGCAAAGCATTGCTTCGACACCGGTACATACATATGTATGTCTTCACACCCAAGCCGACAATTAGAAGAACGCATTAAACAGAAAACTAACGTTTGCATGTACATACAGTCACAAAACAGAAAAAATTTGAGTAATGCGCATTCTTACCCGCTAGCATAAACACACTTTCATACAAACAAACACACATGCACCGCCGCAGCGATTGCAACACTTTACAGAATACACTTTACACTCACCTGCCAAATTCTCCACAACATGATGCAGGTTATTGCTTTCGCACTATAGTTTTAATGGTTCATCGGCCATTTTACCTTTTTTTCAGTTCTTCCAATTTGTTAACTTTTTCACTTTCACTTCACACTTTTGTTTCTTGAACTGCTTCGAGAAAGAGTCACACAAAGAATGCAGGCAAGCCGAAAAGCGGTCTATGCTGCAAAAAGGAGATCGAACAACGACGAGAGAAACAAAGAGAGGAAATTCGCTTTAGCTCTCAGTTTGTCCGCTCTCTCATTCTCTCAATTGGTTGTTACGTACGAATCGTACATAAAACAATCCTTTTCGGAATGATACATGCCCACTCGTACTTAAAAATTTAATCCTACTGTCGGGATCAAATCACACTTTTTAGGCTTAAAAAATTCCCGTCATTTTTTTTTCTGTGTAGAGATCAACACGGTTAATTATAATTCAATATAATCAACACAAGTCAACAGAGATTAGTTACATCATTTTGGAATAGCAATGGTATGTCCGTACAGGGCTGTTTTTAGAATCACCTCAATTCTCTCATCACTATTAATTTAGGAGATTTTCTTAGTTCAGTTTCAAAGTTGCTCTCTGTGTCTACTTGCTCTTTCTATTTTTCATTGGGACAGTTTCACAGGGACAGTTGAAGATAGATTGTTCGTATCTTCTAGAAATCTAGCAATCAAAATTATTTATCGATTTGCTGACGGAATGATAAAGATCGGATGGACGATACACAAGTTATGAGCAAACGAGAGCGTAAGTTAAAGTCGGCTCTAACCGACTTCGATATACCTGTTACTCATGGAAACAAATGTTTAATAGCCTTCCTGCATGCCTGAGGTGGGTCAGCCGAAAAGTATGCAACATTTTTTTAACGCGGCTATTTATCATCCGATCTGGATGAAATGATCAGGGCTTATAGATGTTGCGAATATAAATCTGTCCGTCTGTCCGTCCGTCCGTCCGTCCGTCTGTCTGTATGCAACCAATTTTGAAATGTAGACTCCTATTGTCTGCACGCAGTTCAAGTTTATTTCAAATTTTTGCCACGCCCACCCACGCCCCCACAATAAAAAATGTTGAATAACTCCCACAATTTTTGAGATATCGATCTCAAATTTAAAACTTAGATTTATATTCGCAACATCTATAAGCCCTTTTCATCAAGATCGGATGATAAATAGCCGAGTTAAAAAAATGATGCATTCTTTTCGGCTGACCCACCTCAGGGACCCAGGAAGGCTATTAAACATTCGGTTTCATGAGTAACGGGTATATTGAAGTCGGTTAGAGCCGACTTTTACTAACGCTCTCGTTTTTTTTAGTCCAGTGTACATAAATAGTAAAAAAATGTTTTCGGCGATGATCGAGGTTCACACGATAGCGCCGTTAATTCTGCGTCGTTTGGCCTTTATTTCATCAAAATCGGTCCAGAAAAACTTGAGTTATCGTGCGAACATGTTTGAAAAACATGGTTTCGAGAAAATCGCGTTTAAAGTTTCGACAACTGTTTTCGATAAAATAAAAATTATTTTTAATAGATTTCAATGTGATCAAATGGATTTTATGCAATTGGGAGTTAGCTTTCACTGAAAACAAAAATGATCAAAATCGGTTCAACAGTTATCAAGGAATTTTGGACAAAGTGCGTCAAGACTTCGTAAAAAGAAATCTCATTTAATTTTCAAGTAAATTTTTTTTAAAAATAAGCATTTTATTACTTAAATTGAAGTCTTTTCAAAAAAAAAAACCAGAAAAAATATAGAATTTTAAAAAATACGAATGTCGATGAAATTTTTTTTCATATACGAGGGTCGGAAAAAAAATTGAATTGTTTATTGTTTTAAACCTATTGTCGGATTTGCTTTAAAGTTTTGCAGGATGTTTTTAAGACCCTAATAAAAAAATTTAAGTTAATAAAAAAATCGACAAAATAAAATTTCTAAACTAGAACACTCCCTTAATTAAAATAAAAATCATAATGGTTTCAGATAGATTCTCCAAAACCATAAAGATAAAGACTGAAATAAGGTCCTAAACTAATTCTTCTATATATTGCAACGTTCCTTCGAAAAGAATGAACAAAATTCCCAAACACAATCCAAACTGGACTTATTTTTGGTGTAAAAATGTTTGTTTGAAAAAACTACTTTAAATCAATTTAAAATGAGCATTTTTTGCAAATAAAATCGTTGAATGAACTCGAAAGTTTAGATTGGCCAGACATGAAAGCAGCCTTGCTTTTTATAAATTTCCCCTTAATTGACTTTTTCCTTCATTTAATAATAGCACATTTTTCTGCCGTGTCACTTTGACAAACTGCGACAGGTGTGTTCCGACTACACTTAAATGAAGTGTCCAACTCCAATACAATTCGCACACACACACACACACGCACATTTAAATTCGATTACGTAAGCGTCAACAACAATGGCTACAAACAGAGAGATGAGAACAAGAAAAAATGGCGAATTTTACACGAATAGAGCTTTTATAACAATAATATTTTTTTTCCCAACGTTGCTCCTTAGTCCACACCCTCGTAATGAAAATTCAGTTTTCATGTACTCAACTGCTAATGACAGTTTTTTAATGATGTTGGACGCGCTCGCCGGCTACAGCAGTAAAGTAAAAAAAAAAAAATATTGCAAAATTAAATGGCTGAAAGTTGGTGCCAACAACTCGCATAACAAAACGCCAAATGGACATTTAATAGGATAGACGTCGACTTCGCTGCCACGGGCGCCGCTGCTGTTGCTGCCGCACTCCCGTAATTCCATTTTATTTAATTTCAGTATTTTTTCTATAAATTATTTCAAACATAAATCTGGGGTGGCCAAAGAGACAGGTGAAACAGCGAAATAAAAAAATATACGAGGACGTAAATGCGCTGCAAACAAATTTATGGGGAGTTTGGATATATCAGAAAATAAAATTTTAGCAAACAAAAAAACAAAATTTTGTTACTTAAATTGAGTGAAGCTTTCGATGAGATTTGAAATGGCCGCGCTATCTCCAAAGCTAAAGCTTTCAAAACATTTGCTGGTCCGAACGAATAGTTCGAAAATGTTGTTAAAAAAAATGTATTTTTATTTGAAATAAAACTAAAAAAAAACGATAAATTATCAATTATAAATTATTAAGCTTTTTTATAATAGACTTTAAAAAAATTTTTAAATACAAAACGATCTTAGAAATAATTGCATTTAAGATCATTCTCAATTTCGAAAATACATGGAGTTATTGTGTTCAATCGCCAGGGGATATTTGATCACTGATCAGCTCAAATAACCTAAAGTTATAACTTGGCATTAATTGAAAATGGGATAAGGTTATTGAAAATCTGCTAACAATTTACCTTTAAATGTTTTATTGATCAGTAATCAAGCTGTTGTGCTGAATGCACCCATAGTTATTATTTCAAGCTTAGAAACTGTTGAATTTTTTGACAAAAACTAATAGTTTTTAACACTTTCAATTTTGTTATTGACATAGGATTCAGGTATAAAGGCCTATTCTTAGATGAGATAAAAATTTAGTTCGGCATTATATTTCATATAAATAGAAACAATTTTGAACAGTTTGAAATCTGATTGCTTTTGAACGGCAGTCCTCTTTATATGACATATAGTGAAAAACTAAATTTTTTATCTCATCTGAGAATAGGCCTTTATATAGCCCAAAAATAATAGTTGTCACTTTAAGTTTTGTTTTCTTCAAATGGGTAGCTCATCGGCTGCTTTCTTCTGACCAAATTTTGTTCTACCAGACTGCATGGAGTATGGGTTATGAGTTGGTTCCTCCTTCCGCTGATGCTGCTGCTGCTGCTGTTGCTGCGGCGGGACGCAGTCAACCTCAACGCAACTAAGCTGCGGTCCGCACACAGCACTTACCCAAAGCAGACCTCAAAAAGTTTTCGCACCCACACAGCCACACACACGACTTCGCTATAAAAAGGTGCAAACAGCATCAGGCACAGGACCAGCACCCACACAGGACTTGGACGTCGCCAATGTCGACCGACACTAAGCCTGAGTGCATTTTCTTGTTGTTGTGTACGCGCGCGTAGTTTTTGTTTGCCGTGCGTAAAATCCGCAACGTTACGCCATTTTCTGTGAGTCTGTGTGTGTGTGTGTGCTTTCTTCTCTTTTTTATTATAACCTCTCTGCACCCCCCCGTAAAATGCAAAAAAGGTGCGAAAAGAGTGGCCATACTCCATGAGTTGTTGTAAGGTAGTTTGTCGATGCTGACACTTTGATAGTGAATGTGTGTGTGGAAGTGAAATTTATGTAAAGAACGAATGAGGGATGACAGCGTGATGATGATCGTGATCGGACGACAGACTTAGGTTTAAGATCATGATTGAAACAATTTGATAAATGTATTATTAATTTTATTTCATTCCGAAACTTTAGGTTTTAGAACGGTTAGACATATGCTTAGTGCACACAGATAAAAATTCCATTCGTAATTTAGATAGATCCTAGTTTAGTTTTTTAACTACGCCTAAATCAATCTTAAATTAAAAAACATAAGATTTAGAATAAATACACTAAGAAAAAACTAGACTAAAAACGGACCACGTCGGTCGTCGGTCGGGTCGGGTCGGTCGTGTCTCCCACACCAAATACTCTTTTTAAGTTTATTTTGAGAATTATTCGTACTTGGATCAAGTACTGAAACTTTTGAATCAGAAATGTCGGGATCAAAAATTCACTCTTGGATCAAGAATTTCGCTCTTGAATCAAGAATTTTCACTCTTACCGTACTTTTGAGAACGAATGCTCTTGATGCATGAGTGAAATTTCTATTTTTTCACTGAGTGTAACAATAATGTGACAGAAAAAAATGTTTACTTGAAATATATTGCATGTATTCTACTCAGTCTAAACAGAGTGCCAGATCAGTGTTGGCATCTTTTGTCGAGAAGAAAAATCAATTTTTGCCTGGGCGAAGAGGAAAAAACAGCGCATGCCTTTTCTTATTATTTATGTAAATTCTGATGAAAAGACTCGTTCTCATACTTGTCGTAAGCCTCTGTTGTGCCTATTAGCTTAAGGTAACTAGATGGGACCCTATAATCGTCCCATGTCGACGCAACCAATATCTGTAATTATACATTATTATATTTTTATTTCTTAACTAGAAAGTACGGTAGAATTTTAAACACAAAACGAAGAAGTGAAGCTTACTTGACAATCGCCATCTATTTCGCGGTTTTTTGACCATTACCCGCCCATTACTTCAACTTGGAAACCTTCCAGCGCAAACGTCCAACCAATCCTCTTAGTTTCATTACAATCGGATGAACGGTATAGTTTTGCAAATTTCTCGGTTTTTGGAGCATTTTCCGCCCATTTCCAACTATTCTGTAAAGTTTCATAACAGTCGGATACACGGTTTAGGCAGGCATAAGGGACAGAAAGACAGACAAACATTCATTATTATATGTATAGATTACAGATACAATAATATCCAATACCTTATACATAACATTGAGTTAAGCATGCTAACGATTATTCGATTTATGATTTTTGATTTTATTATATTAACATGATTGAAGATAGGCTCAACTTGAGCGTTTAACCATGGCAAGAACAACATCTGAATGAGGCTAAGTCAAAAAACTTTGATTACCCCCAGAGTCATTGATAGCGAAAACTTTATAGTTTTTTCGTTGTTCTCCCATTTCCCCATATTTTCCCAATATCTTGTACGAAAAATTCTTACAAAATGGGAATAATGCTGTGTTGTTTTTTTGTCGTAAAATGTAGTCAGAAATATGTAAATTTCTTGAAAAATGCTGAGATTTTCATGTAACCTGAAATCAATTAAATTTATTGATACAATGACTTTTATGAAAATCCGAAAAGCAGATCAGTACCTTAGCTTCAGTTGCTTTATAAGATCAACAAAGAAATTGGTGCAGCAACCTCGAATAGATTTCTCCCTTTCGCTATCAGTCGGAAGCATTTTAACTTGCTTCTCAAACTCAAATCTTTAATATAAATCTTTGTCAACAAATTTCTCAAAATCGTCTACTTGTTTTATATTAAAGCAATTAAAGTCTACAAACGACTGACAGCGCACTTTGGGGAAAATGACCACTTTATCTGGCATTTGCATGTTTTTTAAAAGTTTTCTAATTAGCACAAATTTGCTGTTAGCGCATTAAGAAAACATCAGACTGTTATGCCCCAAACTCAAAATGTTAAATTTAACAGTCTCATGTGAGAATGAAAGCTGTTAAGTCAGCTGTTGCTATCGAAAGCACGTGCGGCTAAGTTTTGTAAATTTTTGCTTTGAGTTTTGTTTTTAATATTTTGTGATGGCAATTAGAAGGAAATCAAGTCATGAATACTGAATTCGCAGGTTTTCACTGTGTTTTTAATATAAAAATCGTTCAAATTGTGCGTGTGTATACTAATATTTTGTCTTTTTATAAGTGCTTGTAAAGCTGGTTTTTTATTAACGAGTTTAGTATTGTTTATGTGTTTGTCCAAGTGTTTGTTGTAGCGTTGTCAATTCTGAGTTAACATGTATTTGTCTTAATTTCCTCTTTTTCCCTCTTTTGGCGCAATTTGCATTTTTATTAGGTAACCTCATTTTTTCCCACGTCGATTTGTTTGCTGTGTGGAATAGCGAGAGCGGCCGGCACGAACGAGAGAAGGCAATTCAAAGATATTTTGAACTGCATGCGTGCAATAATGTTGATGAAAATATTTTAAAAGTAAAAAGCCACCAATTTTGAAATAATTTGCATTATAATTGGCTTAAATGTAATTGCACTTATAAGAACTTTGAAAGAAGACATTCGCAATGGATAAACGGTACTACAACTTTGCCATTAAAAAAAAGTAATAGACCGGTTGGACGGCCACTTCTTCCATTTGAATCGAAAGGCGAAAGGGCTCAAGGACTGCAAGCGAAATGATTGTGGACAGTTATCCATGGCTTCCCATGACA
Organism: Lordiphosa magnipectinata; assembly: GCA_037044535.1. Taxonomy (NCBI): domain Eukaryota; kingdom Metazoa; phylum Arthropoda; class Insecta; order Diptera; family Drosophilidae; genus Lordiphosa; species Lordiphosa magnipectinata. The sequence goes on from JBAMBO010003389.1 coordinate 65,651, forward strand.
CCAACTCTCCATAAGATTATTGTGCACTCAAGGCAAATCATGGAAAATACGATGCTTCCAGTCGGCTGTTTTGGTGAAGAAGCGTCTGAGTCCCGCAACAAAATTTATAAATCGGATAGACTTCATCACTCCAGAAAGCACAGCCGATTTGAATCTTTGGGCGATGTGCTTAAACGAGCTTTGGTTACATCAGATCCAATAATTTCTTCCCTAAATTTATCGCGACGCATAAAAAAACATAAAAATCTTTCCCTTCCCATTGAGGTAATCCAGCTTCTTTCGTGTGAACACGAATACATAAATGATTTTTCAGAACAAGATGAGTTTGAAGACAACAGCCTTCTTTTTCTTGAAAACTTTGAGCTGGAAAATGAAGAAAATGCTGAAAATAAATAAAAAAAAACTGGTTTTTCATAGTTTTGGGGGCGGAAGGGGGCGTGGCGAAACTCCTATCTGCAACGTAAGCACGTATAGGTGACTGAATTTGGAAAGTTTATATCTAAAAATGCACGTAAAAAATTATTTTTTCGATTTTTTGGGCATTTTTCTAATAGTTTTTAATGGTCTATAACAACATAATAAAAAAAACCGCAGTGAAAAATCTCTTTTGGTTAACTCACAATAATAAATGCCAGATAAAGTCGTCATTTTCCCCATAGTGCAGAGGTGACAAACTATCGACTTGCTTACGCAGCCTTTACACTTGTCATATATCTCTAAATAGGCAACTTTACAAGTTTAGCAAATAACTCCAAAATAAAAATAAAGCTGAAAAAACCCGAAATCATTTTGAAAAAGTCCAGAATTCACGCTTCCTGCTGTTTCTAATTTAATCCCGCAATCCTGTTTTTAAAAAAGCTAGAAATTACTGGAAAAAAGGTGAGTTGGATAGCTGGTATAACAGAATCTGGCGCCCTAACGATATGATTTAAAATATTGTCATCCTATGTTGACCGTAATTTGTAGAGCTGTTTCAAAACATAAAATGTATCGACGGCCCGAATTTAGGAACGCAAATATAGTAAACAAAAAAGTTGTTTTCATTAAGACCCATTTTCCGACCGATGGTTCTTATGGCAGCTATAGGATTAAGTCATCCGATTCGGACAGTTCCGACATATTATGAATATTTCTATTATACCCTTTGCAAGGGTATATATACATATATTCGGTATGTAGCAAAAATGGGAGGCGGGCAAAATTACTATTCCGTTTGATATCCGACCTAACGCCCATACAATTTTTTAGATAATACAAAGTAATACGAAAAGAATCCTGATACCACGAAGAATCTTTGGTCACAATTGAAACCTCACTTCCAAAGGAAAGTGATAAAACCAGCAAAGTATTCTTTTGGTACTCGTCTGTCCGCCTATTTCTATAGTTCCTCCGTCTTGGCATAAATATAGACAGCCGATTTGTCAGAACCAGCCGGATCGAATGACTGTAGCGTATATTTGTGTTAGCAAAGGTTGCAACAGACCGAGAGTTTGATCAAAATTGGTTAAATACATCGTATACCTAACAAACAAACTGTCGTTTCGTATACGACTCTAAACTCACAACTATTAAAGTTATTATTGACTCTGTTATCAACTAATTTTCGATTATTTAAAGCAAATTCATTCACTTATAAGTTTTCTACTGTTCTGTCATCTCTAGAGCACAAATCTCTCTGGCAGTTCTTGGATTTTAATATACAACCTTTGGCTGTTGCTGTTGCTATTCCCCTTGCCCACACTCTCTTCTCGCTTGGCCATAGCCGTAAAAATAAAAGCCACGTTATTAAGTTGAAAGCACGTGCAACTTGTTGTTGCCTTTGAGTCGTCGCGTCGACGTAGTCTTCGTCCTATCCAGAGAGCCTGTTGGCAGTTGCTTTTATTGTTATTACTACAATACATTTGGCACTTGCCACTATTTTTGCTAGTACCACAAAACATGTTTCACTGTTTCGGCTGCATATTTTGCTCACCTTTTGCTGTGTGTGTGTGTGTGTGTGCGCGCGTTTGGACTGTGCTTTTTTAATGGCCTGCTGTTGGGTATATTTCATGATTTCCATGGCCACCACACGCGCTATATTCATTTGGTGATCTTAAATCAAAATGTTTGTTGTACTTTGCAGTGTTTATGTGCGCAGTCATAAAGTGCAGATAATGCGTGGGGTATATTAGTTTTAAGGTTAGCACGGTTGAACATGACATGAGTTATTTGAAACAGGGAGAAATGCTTGAATTTCTGCATTATTTCGAATTTTTTTCAGGGTATTTCAGTTGTCTTTTCCCTAGGCTCTGGCCATATTTTACATTTCTCTAAATAATCAACATAAAAACCAGCCAAATGCCGAAACCGAAATTGTTTTGCGCTTAATGGCATTTTAAATAAACTACACAAAGAGCTGTAAAAAAAGAGCCTCCTGCATGTAGAATGGCACACTTTTAGCCATTTTAATGGAGCTAAGTAGATTATTGCCTGTGCAAATGTGCAAATAAAAGCGCTTCAAATGGTTCAAATAAATATGAGAATGTTTTGAAATGGCCTTTGGACCTCGCGCAAAAAACATATTAAGCTTAGGGTTTTGCCGCGAAATGTCTCGTAAAGGTCGTTTTAATGCCACATAGTAAAACGGGGCCGATTTTAGGGCGCCAAAACTTACATCATACTAAAAATGTAAATGGAAGGTTCTTAGAGGAGAAAATGGTAACCTAGTTAATTGTTGTACAACTTAAATCTTGAAATCTTTGGGCTAAAGCTGCATTTACAATTGTCTTGAGTTCTTGTTCGACGAATTTGTTCGATTGCTGCCATCAGTTTTCAAAAATTGTGAAGTTCATATGTATGCCGATGATGTTCAACTGCAAGTTTCTCGTCCCATGTCAAAGTTTAATGAATGTATTAAATATGTAAACTTAATGACTGTGCAAATAAGAATGGCCTTGGCTTAGACCCAGTTAAGTCCAAGTTCTAGGTAATAAGTAGCAAGGCTGTTTGCACCGTAGGTTTGCCAGCGTTGAAAATTAACAATTTTCCAATGCAGTAGTTGGAGCGAGCAATCAACCTAGGAATAACGTTTAATCAAGCACTAACATGGAGCGATTATAATTATATCACCGCCTTTGTAGGAATATTGTACGGAATTGCCAGGCAACTGTATCTGACTTAAGACTTTATACAGACCAAGCTCTTACTATTAATTGCTAAAACAAATTCAACTTCCAGACTATTTTATGGCACCGAGGTCATTGGTATATCTGCCAGAAGTCTGCATAAAATGTTAGTGAACAGCTGATGTCCGATGCGAAATTTTGTGCAGCCTATTATTTTGCCATCAATAATCGACTTTGGAGGAAAAAATGGAAGCGCAAAAGGAAACGGACGGAAAGTTTCAGCTGAGGGGAAACTATAAGCTAAGGGCCACAAAAGAGCCCAACAAAATGACGAAACCCTCACTGATGAGACTTACCCTGAAAATTGTCTCCAATGCCAACGGACCCAAGAGTTCGGACTCGGTGGAGGCCAAACAGCAAGTGATGACCAAACCCAACCCGGTCAACAAGTTTACCACCACCACAGCGAAAACTGTTTCGGCCACGTCCAGCTCCTCCTCGTTGGAGGTCAAAAATTAACTCAATGCGGACCAGCTGAAAATGGAGGTGGATATCGATGCGCGAAAAATTTGTCTGAAAACTAAAAATATATTTTCCAATCACTAGCGTTGCGTTTCAATTGAGAGCCAAAATGATGGTACATCCCAAATCCATGATTTGCAGATACTCCGAGCCGCCGTCTTGCAGACGATAGCAGCATTCCTGCAAAGAAACGCCGCATTATGCACTATGTTCTCCACAAACTGCTTCATCTTACCCACACGGTGGGCCGGCTAGCCAATCTCTTGTACAAACTTCTCCAAACGATTATAACTGCCCAAACAGCAGACATACAAATAATCCTATAAGTAGTAGTCAGGGATTATGCCCGACATCTCAAACAGATCGGCCTTGTTGTCACAGATGTGTCTCAAACTCGAAATAATGTGATCCTCGCCCAACACCTTGAACCGGAATTTGGTGTAACGCGATGCCGCTACCGGCATCAACAAATTTGTGTTCTTGTTGCTCATCATAGCTGGTAAATAATTTTTGACAAAACGCCATTTGAATTTTTTTTTAAATTAATATAAGAATCTCATCTCAAAGCTGCATTACAAAAACAAGAAAGAAAGTCGGTCAAGCCCGACTATAACATACTCTGTACCCTTACACTCGCATTTGCTCAGGAGTCAAACGGCCAGTTAACACCCCGCGCACAATGCGGTGCGCTCTCTAAGTTTCTCTCTCTCTCTCTCTCTCTTTCTCTCTCGCACTAAGATTGCCTGTGTTGAACGTTTAGGGGTATGTTGCTATGGTTATTGGTGGGGGGGTGGGTGGTGTTAAGTGGCCGTTTTTGCCCATAACTTGAGTATCGTTCATCCGATCTTTATCATTCCTTCAGCAAATCGATAAATAATTTAAATGACTTTGTGATAAATGTTTACAAGGTATCTCTAAAAGGAACGAACGATCTATCTCCAAAGCTGTAGGAGATATGAAGTTTTTTCCAAATTGCGGGGGCGGGAGGGGGCGTGCCAAAAATGGAAAATAAACTTGATCTGCCTGCAAGTATAAGAAATATATGTCCCATACATGTCAAACCTCTATCTCTTACCATCTCTGAGATCTCTTCGTTCATACGGACGGACGGACAGACGGACGGACGGACGGACGGACAGACGGACGGACGGACGGACGGACAGACGGACATGGCTATATCGACTCGGCTGTTGATGCTGATCAAGAATATATATACTTTATAGGGTCGGAAACGATTCCTTCTCCCTGTTACATACTTTTGCACAAACTTAATATACTCTATGTACCTTCGGTACAGAGTATAATTACTTATAGAGACACTTTACAACAAACAAGCATACAAAAATTATAATATTAATGGGCAACTGACAAGATTTTATTATATGACCCGGTTTCGGTGCCAGTATTTTCTAAACACGACTTGATTTTCTTGAAGTATAATAACAAACCCTCATAAAACTGATGGAATAGTATGGTATAGAGATTTCAAAAATATTAATATTAGTAAGCTCAATGATGAATTCCAAAAATATGACTAGAACTCAATTTACAAACATGCTGATGTTAATTCTCAAATAGATCAATTCCATTTGTCCACTGTCAATCTCTTTGAGAGTACTATACCACTACGCAAGAAAATACTGAGACCAAAGCAAAAACCCTGGTTTAATATATAATAGATATAGCATATAAAATATGGAAACTATATAAAACAAATGAACATTACCGACGCTTTAAAATACTTAGAAAAACTGTATATGACTTATAGCCTATTTCCACTGGCTTCATTTCTTATCATTTTCATTTCTAAAAATGATGCTGTTTCCATTGACAAATCTTCATCATTTTGATATTCGCAATGCCACGTTGACAAAAACAGCTGAATGGTTTGATTTAAACAACAGGCGCCACTTTCAAACTCACGGGGAGTTCTTGCAATATTTACCCAAAAAAAGACATACCCGGCAGGAAAGCAATTACACTGGGCGAACGCATTGTTAACGCCCTGAATAATCAGCAGAAAGCTAAATACACAACTTATTTTGACTAAATTATATTATAAACAAAATTGCGCCTTATTTTTAAATTCAAATCAATAGTTTATTGGTGATGACACTTTCTATTTCCAGAGAGTAACGAGTAGTGCCACAGAGTAGCGAGTACTTTTTAAAAAAATACCAAATTCCTTCGTGGGGAATGCCATCATTTTTGAGAAATGAAGGAAATGAAGGGCAAAATGCAACAACAATTTGTATGGAAGAAATGATATCATTTTCTTCATTTCTTGTCATTTCAAGAAATGAAGCTTCATTTCTTTGGTGGAAATAGGCTATTAATCAAGACCGTCAAGGTCACCTATTATTCGGAAAAATTTAAAAGTGCGAAAACGACCAGACAAACATGGAGAGAGCAAAAGAAAGGATGGAATTGGTAAAGAAAGAAGTATAAGTAAAATTGACACTGACATTAATGATCTCAATCTCAAGTTTGTTGACTCTGGTCTACCTAAAGATACTTCCAACATGTACCTTGAAATTTTACCAAATATAAACTTTGATAGTAGGTTTAGCTTTATGTGCGCGGATCAGTGTGATGTCCTTGAATCTGTACTTAAAATTAAGTCAAATGCAATTGGATTAGATGATAAAAATCCTAAGTTTCTCAAAATTATTCTTCCACAAATCTGTCCCCATATTACCCATACATGCAACACAGTGCTCACTACCTCGACATTTCCAAACTAATGGAAATTAGCAAAGATAATCCCAATCCCAAAAGGGAACAGTGACTATAGGCCCAACCCTACAGCTCCGATGTTTTTGAACCTATCTCAAAATGATAACCAGATCAATTCTGAGCACATTTTTTTTATTTTATACATTTCTGATAAGCTGTTCCCCAAAAATTCAGATATCATATCATATCATTTATTGTTTTTGTATAATTCAATTTTTATCGAGCCATTACAAAAATGGGCTCCCTGCCCCTAACAAATTTTTTTTTAATCAATACTTTCTTAGTACAGTATTTAAAATATGTATTTGACGACTTTTAATTAAATTTTTGATTTAAGTAATATCTACTTATTTAATAGCAATCTCCAATCTCCGTTGCTCCATACCGAGGATGTTCAGTACGTCATCAGCGTTGACCTTAATGTCACGATGAATATATAAAAGGGCCAGTCCACTTAAGCGGGTTTCTCCTATCGAATTCCGCAAATATGCTTTTAAAATCTTCAAAGAAGAAAAAGATCTTTCGGCAGCCGATGTTGTAATTGGCAATGCCATAAATATTTGCAGCAGAATATAAACATTTGGGAACACTACCGCGTCAGTTTTCTGCATTGCTTGTTTCAGGGTTTTTGGATACAAAGCGTTGGCCATGTGTCGTCTCCAAAGTTTTATTTCAGGAATTCCCTCAGCATTTGAGCAGGTAAAAAATGTAGCGTAGCGATCTAAAATTGTTTTTGCATTGCTGTCATCCTCCGAGCTCCAATTTTGACTTTATTTTGAATGCAACTAAAGCCAAGGAACACTGATTTATGGTTGGATAGCCTGTGTTTAATCTATGACAATGCAGAATCCAAAAATGGCAGAAATATTGCAACCCTAAAATGCATCTCTGCTGATGCATTGGACTTTGACTGGTCGGAGCTACCTTTTATCAGTCCTAATAAGCGTCTAGGAATCACAATAGAAATGCAATTTTCGGTGCAGAGCGCTGAAACCTCAGAAAATATGTTTTCAAACACAGTTTCAGCATTTTTTCGCATATCTTCCAGTTCGGCTGTAACGGTCTTTGTATATTTCATCGCTGTTTCCAGGTCCGCTGATTCAGTTTGAAGAAGTCGGCTAAGTGACAATGTGACTACGAATATGGCTGCTAAGCTTCTAATTGCACACTGAAACTCTGGGGTTTTAATCAATGTACCCAATTAATGTGCCAACTAAGCACTCATTTCGCCTAGAGAAACAATAGCTGCTGTCTGAAGTTACAGAAACATCAGTACAGACTCGAGACGCGGAACCCCGCGGGTTGGTCACAGCTTCTTCAATTTTTTTCGCTGTAGAAGTCGTTTCTAAAAGATCAATGTTTTTTGTTAAGACTGATTGCCGCTTTGGCTCATTAAAAAATGAGCATATACTGCTTAGTGATTCCATGCAGTTGCGGATTGATGGAATACTGCAAGCATCAGAAATGGCCAAGTTTAAGCGAAGATGGTCAAGTTTAAGTTTTTATTTTATTTTTTTTTCTGAAAAGTGATTTCTCGCCTGTTGCATTTTTCAATACCCAGGGGGAGGAAAGGTTTAACGCCCAAAATGTGACCTTTCTGACACTTCTTGTTTTTGGCAAAGCATTTCACACGGTTAATCACGAAATCTTAGTTACCAAGATAGTCAAATTTTAAAATTTTTCTGATACTGCCATTAAATTTATCAAATCCTATATATGTGATAGAAGCAGGCGGTGGTTTCGGAGTCCGAAACCTCATCCATACTGTATCTTAAACGTGGTGCTCCCCAAGGTTCAGTTCTTGGTCCACTTCTTTTTTCTTTATATGTAAATGACCTTCCTGACTTGTTAAGTAATTGTAATGTCCACATGTACGCAGATGATGTCCAAATTTATGTTAGTCGTCCTTTGAGTAAAATAAATGAGTGTGTTAATTTTTGTAATGGTAATCTTTTAAGTGTTAATGAATAAAAAAAAAGTGCAAATGCCTAGATATATACAAAAAAATCATTGAGTATAAGAGATCTTGCGTAATTTATAATTGACAATACACCTTTAGAATATGTATCGCAAGCCATTAATCTAGGCATAACATTTAATGACCCATTCACTTGGAATGATCAAGTAACAAAAGCTGCAGGGAAAACGCATGGAATTCTAAGACAACTATCCTTCAGCTTTTTAACGACAAATATCAAACTTCTAATCGCAAAGAATTACTTGTTACCAAAGCTTTGCTATGGGATCGAAATATTTGGGAATTGTGACGCATGCCTCTCAGAGAACGATATACAACGTAACATTTAATTCGAATCAGGTTGCTGAGATTCGAAATTAGATCTACTTATATATAAGGACAATCGGACCGGAACTATGTACGCATCTTGCTGGGACTGAACCAGATTAACACGACCTTGATTTCAGAACGTGGACTGGATACAGATCATCTAATACTTCTGCATAAGATAATTTGTACTCCATGACAGCCATCCTACGATCTTGACGGTATGATAAATTAAGTTTTGCCTATTCAACAAGAACCATGAATTTAAAAACAATGCGACATAAACTAGCCAGCTCAGAGAAACATTTTTTCGTGAATACTTTTGAACCAATACTTTGGAACCAACTCCAAACTTATTTAAATAATATAAGTAGTGCAACGCAAGTTAGGGCCAAATTAAATACTCACCTTAAAAATTAGAAATCAAAACATATGAAGTACATAAAACATAATCGAAAAATATATAAATATTATTAATTATAAATAACACTAGTGTACAAAAAAAAAAAATAAATGACTCATTTCTACAGAAACTATTTTTGAGTGTAGTTTGGATTGGTGATCTCAAAATTGATTTCAAAAATTTTTTCATGGCAATGTTTTTTATATATGAACTTTTATCATTTTTTCGTTAAGTGCACTTACATTTTATGCCATATCTCAATTCATAATCTTTAGATGGGGTCAAGCAGTATATGAATCGAAAGGTCATTAAATTGTCAATAATAACGTAGAACATTGTTTTCAAATCGGTTTAGAAGTTTGAATACAATGACCAAAAATATTTCAAAAAAATCGAACTTTTGCTCGCTAGGAAAAATATAAAAAATCCAAAAAAATTATTTTTGTTCTTTTGACTTCTACAAAGATAATAAGGTATTGATGAAGAAAATCTATGAATAAATATTGTAGCTGGATCAATTTAAGTAACAGTCAAATTTGAGTATTTTAAGTGTTTAGAACTTTTTTTTTTCTATTTTCTTCGTCTTTTGGTCAATATTAGAAGTGGGCGAATAGCCACATCAGAAAAATAATTCCAGAACAGAACAAAAGTCGAAGCAATTGAAAATTTATTTTGAAAAAATCTCAAAAACACCATTTTTTTCAGCATTCAGTTACTCACAGCTCCTGTATTTATCTATAGATTTTGTTCACATTTTCTTCGGAGAAGTGCGGTTCTTAAGTAGAAAACTGCACTGTCGACACACTGTATGTAGAGCGGACACTCGCTGAATTTCGAAGAAACCACAATCTTACAACAAGAGAACAACTACAAGAAACGCTTTACTCTCGAAATGTTACATATAATAAATACAACAACAGACAAGAGACTAAACTACAAAACGGACACCGACAACTGCGCCCACATATACAGACACCTACTGAACAAACAATAGCTTAGTGTTAAACTCCACGTCAAGTGGTACAGACGTGTTAAATATTGTATGTAAAAATGTTCAAAAATTTTGTTTAAATGTATTGTTATAATTGGTGAATTGTTCCTTGTAGTGTCCCTGAAGACGGATGCCGATGTGCATCCGAAATATATTGGAAACAAATCAACAAATGAGTTTTCTTCTTGACCTCGAGCCCGCAAGCAGCACTCTTACAATTAGAAAGGTCGCTAACCAACAACTTCGTTTTTTTGAATTTTTAAATATTTTTCCTAGGCGTTTGGAAACCAAATTTATTGCGTCTTCGATCAAAAAAATGAAATAAAAATGAAAAAACTTTAATTTTTGTATTAAAACTACTTAACCGATTTGAAAATACATAGTGTTTTGTGCGATAAATGATCATTCAATTACCTTTCGATTCATAGCTTGTTTGTATCCATCTGACCGTTATGAAGTGAGATATGGCATAAAATGTAAGTGCACCTACCGAAAAAATGAAAAAAATTCATATTTTAAAAACGTTGCCATGAAAAAATTTTTGAAATCGATTTTTAAGATCACCAATCCAAACTACACTTAAAATTAGTTTCAGTAGAAATGGGTCTTTTGGCTTATACCGACAATAATGATTTCATCATTGTACGAATACAAATATAATTGTAACTTTGTCGTTGTGAAAAGCGCATTAATATATTATATAAGTATTAGTAACTTAAAGCGTTAGAATGCTTCATCAAAATAAAATAAATCAAAATCTGCCAAATTGTTTTTAGAGTACTGAGTGTGAGAATCTGCGAATGCGCCTCAGTCCACCTATACTTTATGCATCTTCTTAAAATCGAAAAAATATCATTATCATCGATTGAAATTTCAGTTGTAAGGACAACTTTTTCTATCTGATCATAAGTACAGAAATTCGGAAGTTTTTACATTTTATTTATTTATTTATTTATGTTACTCCCAGCGCAACAAGTACATTGGCACTTATAAATTATCGCGCTAGTCACAGTTTTTTTATCCCTAACATTCATCAATTTTCCTAACTTAAATTAAATTATTTATTATTTTTGATCACTAAAATGGCAAATCTATTGAATTTGGGTAAAAGTTGAACCGAACTAAGGTTCAAATCACCTTCTCCCAAAGACCTCGAACCGAACATTTCAGAACAATTACAATTGACAAATTTTGGTACGAGCGCTCGAATCGGAGCTTTGGGAAAATTAGCTCGATTTGGTAGCCCTGCCTATAATATCAGGTCTGTTGTTCTGGTTCAGGTTCCGTTGTGACTCGCTGCTTTAATGCCACTTTAATGCCTTGAAAAGGGTGTTAACCAACACTAGTTGGTCTATTTTAGTATGCCGTTTTTTCTGATATTTCGCAACACTTAAATTCCCAAAGGCGTAAAGCTGGTTTGCACAGTTTACTTCAATTAAGTCTTCAATTTTGGCACAGCGTGTTATCAGCTACATCTCTCTTGGCCCGAGCCTCCCCACTACCCCAGCTAGTCAAAATGTACAACTGCATAAACAAATGCAGGACACTGATTATATTGACAATAACAACAAGGAACAATGTGCTGAGTAATATACAATGATAATGAGCCAACGACAAGGCGAGACAAGTGGCGGGGTGGCGGAATGGCGGATACCCGTTTTCGATTCCTGTTGCCATTTGCTGATAGCCATCTACACAGCCAGCTCCCCGGAGAGAGCAGCTGGCTGTAGTGGAGTGTGTGAGAGAGAAAGAAGGAAGAGGACTATTGACGACGACGACGACGACGACAACGACGATGATGAAGTGATAATAATTAAATTTGCATAATGTTAAGTGATTAAGTTTGTTGTCATCCGTGTTCGATGGACACTCAGCAAAACGATTGCAGCATCTCCTTGTTGGTCAACACTTTTCTTGCCAAAGCATTCGTTTCACTTCCTATGTGCAATTGCGTGTTGTCCTGGCCAGGACACGAGCGTCGTGGGATTAATTTCGTTATGTTTTTCTAAAACATTTGCGTTTCATTCGTTAAACTAATTGAAATGGTGATGAGATGTCGTGCAACAGGCAATCCTCCTGCAAACAGGATGGAACCCTCTGCAATATGATGGTGCCGCCGCCCCCTTTGAGGTCTTCTAATTACAACGCTTATGTATAATTGATTTGTGGCAATTTAATTAATTTGAATTTAACTATTTAATGAGGATTACCAGAAATGGCAGGTCATCGCCGTGTTCCCAGGATAACTCGCGCGTGTGTTGAAAGCCGCATTTTAGCAGCCAGGACACTAATTAGCTGTTGAATTTTAGATTAAGCCTCCCAGAGATAAAAAAACAGACATAAAACATCTAGTCCAGTTTATGGTTAATTCGCATCCGCATCAGTCTCCTCCTCCGCTCCATGGGGATGGATATCAATGTTCGAATGAATTTAGTTTGTTCTCTCACATCGCATTAATGTTAATGCATTTTAGTTGTTTGCTCACTAATAACCAAAAAAAAAAAAAGCAACACATTTTCCACTTGATTGGCGAACAAATTAATTGTCATTTAATATGCTCCGAATAGTTTTTTGATGGGGATTTATTATAATTTTTTTATATATATATTTTGTTTGTCTTGTGTTGCCCACTAATTGCATTTGAAAAGTGCATTAGTTAGGTAATGAAATACAATATTTTTTGTGTGGATTTAATTTTAAGCTGATTGATCAGTCTGTGGTTGCGCAAACCATTGGCAAACTTAATTAGAAATTTGATATTTGAAATTTATGCATTTTTTTTTATGCCAAGCAGCAAAAGTAATGAGGTTGATAAAAGTTTATCACAGACAAAAGGAAATGTTCATGTTCTTGAAAAATATGTATACATATTCTTAAAAATTGTACTTTAACTAAGAAGAGACGGTCTCAATAGTGTGGTAGGAAAAATAATCTAATTCCTCTTTTAAAATGTTTCGTAAGCATCCTGCATTTAACGAACTCCAATATAGCTCTTTTAATTGTAGATATGCCTTGCACCATAAGCGAATCGTCAGTTCGTTCAAAATGGGAGCTCCTTTCCATTGCGTCTATGTGCTGAATAGTTAATCGCCAATACCTTTGTTCTTGCTCTGCAAATGTAGAAAATGGGTTAAAGTAGCATAGCCTTCCCCAAAGTAATTATTCTTTCCCAGCTCATAACTTAGACGCTAGTACATTTCGCGAGAGTTGCTTCAGTGGGCTTTTATATATTGACTGACTCTCTTTTCAGGTGTTAGGGTAGGGTAGACCTACCCGTGGTTCCGAGGTGTCCATTATTGGAAGCACAATGTATTTAGTGCTGTTGGTACCATTTCAACCAAGATTATATTCTCAATTTTTAATGCTGAATCAACTATCTTGCTATTATTGTTATTTTTCTGTAGTTTGGTTGTTGAATAAGTCGTATTTCTGAAAAACTAAATGTTATTGAATTTTATATTCTTGGACTGAACACGAACACCAATGTCGTAACGCAGACCAAGCGCGGCGAGTCATAGTTAAAAGAATGTAGCCACATGTGAAGAAATTAGAATGCAGATATGGTATGTAACATACAATTATAATTTGGTATGCCCAGCAGAGATACAAAAGTATCTAAGCCCTTCATACTAGCCATGTTGTTGTTCCCTACCTTTTCCTATATACATGAAATACAGAATCAGGTATCCAATAACTGCAGCCGTGCTCATTTTGCATTAAACCTATCAAAATCAGTCAGAAGGGGATTCATTTGATATAATCTACCTTTAAATTCGCACGACTAGTTAAATAATAAACAGTTCCTGATGCTCTAGAATTGTAGAAACTACAAAAAAGAAGAAGAAAATCACACCAGATTTTCGTTTCATATCGTATTAGAAGCTGCGCTCTTCACCCACCCTACCTATGATATTCCCTTAGCGCACTGATTCCGGAAAATCCCACTGTTGTTAAGGACATCTAATCTGTTGAATATAAGAATTTATGATATGTTTCATTTGTAATAAGTTTTCATTTGCACCTTTTCAATTAATTTGTATCGTAAGGTAAGATAGAGTTATATAATTTTAAAAATATGTAAATGAATTCATTTCAAATTCGTTGCATTTTCACTGAGCTGGTACCACGATACTGGATTTAAATTATCATTAATTGTAAATTACGTTAAGTCTAATGCTGAGTATGGGACATTGTTTTTAAAACCGAACGGTTTTTGATTTAAATAAAAAAAATCCGAAATTTAATCTCGGCACTCCCACCAAAACGTGATTTTCGGTTTTGCAAACAAATTTTTGCTAGTTTTATAAATTTCAAAAATCATCAAAACGAAAATATGGAAAAAAGGGTTTTCTAGTTTCTAAATTTCTCAGGTTTGCTCAATCGGACAGGTCTCGAGTTGCCAAATTTTATATAAAATTTTTTCTCATTGTTAACCACCATGATCACTTAGGAACGTAGGGTATATGCGTGGCCCCTACAAAGGGCCAGCCGGAACACCTTCTTACCACCATGATATAGCTTCTAAGGATATACAATTTATTGCCCATAACTTAACTTACGGTGCTTTCAAAAAGATGGAGACTTTTATAGTTAAAAAAATTTCAGCTGATAGGGATTTGCAATTCCATATCTCGTAAACTATTTGGAATTTCGTTTTGACGTCTTAGAGGAAGTTGTTCCTCTTGGCTTGGCTTACAAAACTTTTTTAAGTAGCAAGTCAAAAAAGTCACATCTTTATACTCAAAATTCCAAGTTTGTCGTCAAATAATCATGTTTTCCCGTCATTTTGTACTGTTTTATTCGACTTTGTCTTGAAAACTGTACCGAATTTGATTAAGAAATACTGGACAAAAACATAGCTTAGACTAAAATAAACAAACGGTTGGAACATACAAACTTCATACGATTGGCCCTTTATATAGTAACGCGCCCTTGAGCTTGTAGAATTTTAACCACAACACGTAAAAATGGCAATTTTATAGCAATTGACTGACTGGGTAACTCGTCTTTTTTGCTCATCGATAAATAAACTCGATTACTAAATATCTCACAAAACTGTGGCAGATAATACGTTTTTTCCATATTGCGGAGGTGGGAGGGGGCGTGACAAAAAATGGTAATAAACTTTATCTGCCTGCAAGTATATGAAGTTTATGTCCCATAAATGTCAAATCTCTATCTCTGAAATCTGTGCGTTCATACAGATGGACAGACGGACATGGCTATATCGACTCGGCTGTTGATGCTGATCAAAAATATATATACTATATAGGCTCAGAAATAATTCATTCTCCCTGTTATATACTTTAGCACAAACTTAATATACTCTGTGTACCTTTGGTACAGAGTATAAACATAACTTTAAAATTATAACAAAAAAAAAATTAATTTTCTTCTTTACCGAAAATATATGATGAGTGAATTGGGGACAATTCCGAAACAGCGCATTGTTCAAACGTACCATTGTTGTATTGAATTACAATTGACCATTATTGCCCTTGCACCGGGCTTGAAAAAGCAAAAACTTTGACGAAAATATTCGTTTTTTTCGAGTTTTTATGACAGTTGTACATACTTGTGGGCCTAACACTATATGAAAGAGTAATTAAATAAAGTTATATAGTTCGTTCTAACGGTTTCTTATTTGGGTCTAAGCTACAACTTTGTGGTTTGACGGGTTTCAAGATGAAGTTGAAAAACTGTAGAAAAATGGTTACACCTTGGTTTTTTTGGCAATTTATGTAATTTTTAGTATGAAGATATCATTTTTTTGGTTTGCTACCAAAAAATTATTAATAACTTTGATAAGATATAAAAGCAAAATTCAAAATAGTTTACCAGATATGGAACCGTTAATCCTACTCTGAAGCTGAAAAGTTCAAATTGTAATAAAATGAAAGCGGCAGCTAATCAGACCAAACCCAGACAGGGTTTTTATACTACCATCACACACTTTCAGAATTTTTGTGTCTCGACACGATTAATTTTTTTGAGCTCAAACATGTGTCCCAGTGTTATTGACGGTAAATCAAACGCACTTCTCAGGCACTGCACAATATTTCTTTGATTATGTTTTTTTGATATATTTTGATTTTATGCGTTAGACTTTTTCGATACGATTTGCTCTAAGAATTGAGTCAAAAACAACTTAGCTGAATTTTCAAAGTCCTTCATCTAAGGAATCCTCATTGAGATTTGGAGTCACAAGCTTTAGATACCTCCCTTTCTCACTGATCGGGTTAGTAGGTCTGGCCTGAGTTGGGCGTGGCTGTGACCCAGATTCGGTATTTTGGACCCGATGACACAGAAACTGTTCGTTAGGTTTTATAGCTGGCTGATCTGCACTGCCGGGGAGCGTGGCTTGAGTATGTCTTCATATTCTGCTATCGCCTAGGAATGACTGCCCTGTCTGCAATTCTTCTTTGGCTGTTCCTTTAATTTGGAGGGAATTCATAGCTGAGAGAAGCGGCGCTGCCTCTGTCCCTGCCTTTGCTTTTAGGACGTAAAACTAAAATACATAATACAGTTATGCACATTTCTTGTGTCGTATATATTTACCTTAATAATTTGGATTAATATAGACAAAAATTAAAGGTCCAAGACGATCTCTTCCAGGTTTAATCCAATAAATTATCTACTGAGGCCAAAAAATTTAGATAACTTACATGAAATTAATAGAGAACCGGAAAATTGTCTTTACAAAGCGTTTGCCTTTTGAAACAGGCAAATCATCGATGCGAGTGCTGGATATTTTAGGCGTGACTTTAATAGAATTTATGATCACTTGAAATTTAAGTTTATTTTCAATGGCACGTCTAATTATCTGCGACACCCACGAGGAAAAGAAAGAATTTTTTGGATTTGTCAAACGCATCATGAGGGTGGCAGAGTTGTTCTTAATACAATCTTTTGAAAATGTCAGTAGGGTGCTTAACAAGCTGACTGCTATTTCAACAACGAATCTTTCAGTACTTAAGTACTGGATTCTTTTCAGAATATTACAAGATCTTTAAGACAATAAAGATCGAATTAGAGCCATTTTCTCATGTTGCTGTTGTTGCAAATATGCTTTGCTCATGTTCATGGCTAACCATCTAGGTGGATTCTGTAGCCATCAACTGCATCCCCATTGATTTCCATGTAAAGGTTAACGCAAATTATATATTTTTATGTTTGCGTTCATATGGTCACACTGAAAAATATTTGAAAACTGAAACCAACTGCTGCTAAAAACAGACAGGATATGCCTTTTGTATACAAAACACATGCAGACATTGCTGAAAAGACAGATGCGCATATTAACTCCTCTAGTTCATTGCTTAAGCTAAGTTCACACAGGCAAATAGTTGGGCCAAATTTTGATTCAAATAGTCATGATTTACAGGATTTAAAACTAAAACTAAGGTTTCATACGCAAATAATTTGATCAAATATGGAAGGGAAGTTCCCCAATTCCCAATCAAAATTGGTCCAAATTATTTGCCTGTGTGAAACTAGCTTTAGACTTATTGTTTAATCTCCCATCATAGTAACAAGTTTTTCCGGAAGAAGACCCTTGTCCTCCTCTGTGAAATGCTTGCTTTATTTTGGCGCTCAATAGACATAGCGAGTGTAGAAGTGTAGAAGTGCTGCCAACCTACTATTAGTGCCTTTCCAGTCGTGCCGATGTGACCGTGGCGCAAATGCCGAAATTGATAATCAACCTACATGAGACAACAAATTGCACAAAAACTACCTAGTGGCAAAATCTAGATTTCTTTCGATTTCAGCAAAGACAGGAACATGAGAAAACGGCCCTTAGTGTTGAAGAATTTTACAAAACTTTTTCAATTTCGGGGTGAATCCAATGTGAGCATAAGGAACTGCTCAAATCATGAGTGATTTAAGTACTCCTTTAGTACTGTATTCTGTATTCGTGTGTCCTAATAACACAAAACCGACAGATTTGCCATAACAATCCCATCCAAATCGTATCTCTTTCAGTACTGAGCTGAATTGAAGAAACGGGTACTACTATACAATTTTAAAGAAATTCTCAGAAAATGCTGCGAGAAGATTTTTTTACGTACTTTCTGCTTGCATTCTCAAAAGTCTATAAAATATTTCAGTGATGTGGCCTTTAGGGCTGTTCATGGCAACTCTTTTAATATTATTTTGGTTATTTTTGCATTTATTTCAAAACGAAAACAATCGGCATAACAGTGGCTTCAATCGTTTGACTAACCATCAAATATAATTAAATTTCGATTCCCCCCTCCCATTTCTCTACACATGTCAAGCCCCTGGCCAAGCCAGCATGGCTTAACATCAAAATTAATTAAAAGAACTTGCTAATATTTTGTGCTCTTTGGAGGGTTGCATGTTGGTCTCTCTTTTAGCCTTAAGCTGCATTTTGTTTCTGCCCTCACCTATAAAATTCATATGCAGTTACGAGTAAATGACAGACAAACAAACAGAAGGACACCAAGACACACAGACAGGCAAAGTGGGGGAGCTACGAAAGGACATTTTGTGAGCTGCAACATTTATTTATTTATACCATGAAGGGCGGTTTAGTCGGAAAGAGGGGGAAGAGGCTTGGTACATTGTTGTCAGCAGCAACATCAGCATGTTGCATTTATGAAATCCTTTTATCTTTTAGGTTTTAAATCCTATACGGAAAGAAGGGCAAGCTCTTTTTGGCAGCAATATTGTCAAAGACAGAGACATGGCTACATCTGCCCTCTCTCTTTCTCTCACTCTGTTCTTTTTGACTGGGCTGACACCTTGAGTGTCATTAATGCGTGTGACATTTTCATTATAACTTTTTATTGTTCTCCTTTGTGTGTATGTGTGTGGAAGATATTGTCAGCTTGCTGAAAATTATGAAATTTACTTTTCTCGTTTGTTGCCTGCCAAAAACTAAATGCAATTTTCATGTGTTTTGTGATGCGTTTTGTGAAAACTGTTGACAGCTTTGACCGCATATCATTCGGAGATTGTTTGTGGTTGTGCTAGGTGGAAGAATGCATAGCATAGATTGAATGGGATTGCGCACAGCTTGAATTCTCTAAAACTGTTTTATCCATTCGAAACAGAGTAAATGATGTTGATGGTTTACTTAATTGATTGAAGAAAAACCCAAAGTTGTGAACACGTGCAGCAACTATTCTTAGGACAGATTTCACATCTTCTACACTAAGATAAAAATATAACGAATAATTTGAATACATAAGCTCTTGAAGAAAAATCTATTCGTTCTTGAATTTTCAAGAATTTCTCTTTTGAAGTTGAGCTAAATTCGTTCACAATTTGGATTTTATAGGTCTTACTTTAGTGATTTTATACAAATTTTTCTAAGTCTTTTTTTTTTAACATAATTTATAATAATTTTCAGGGCATACAGTAAATGCTCTGATGAAATTCCTACAGCTTCAGCCACCTTATGCACTTTCAAAGTCCGCTGAATGAAACTTAACCCAGTTTGCAGCCCTGGATCCAATTCTACGACGCTGTCAAGTTTCTTGTTCTTCCTCTCCTTCTGACTCATCAGCAACTTTAATTATACTGCTCCTTCCTTAACAGCCTCCTCTCCACTAACAAGTTTAACAACAACAAACAAACAAAAAC
Organism: Lordiphosa magnipectinata; assembly: GCA_037044535.1. Taxonomy (NCBI): domain Eukaryota; kingdom Metazoa; phylum Arthropoda; class Insecta; order Diptera; family Drosophilidae; genus Lordiphosa; species Lordiphosa magnipectinata. Next base: position 85,300 of record JBAMBO010003389.1, read on the forward strand.
AACAAAACTTTAAGCGCTCTGTCACTGACAATGACGCGTCCAGCGGAGATGCCGACAAAGGGGGTAGGTAGAGCTGTTTCCGCGCTCACTTCATAAAGTCACATCAATTTATTTCATTTCCTTAGTTAATTTCAAAGTGTCAACATAATAAATGAACTGCACGTAGCAACAACAACAACAAACCGAACAACCCAAACGCTGTCCATTGGCAAAAAGTTGTCGCATTTCAAAAATGGTTGCACGCAACAAACGAGCGCAGGACTCGCTCTCTCTCTTCTGCAGGACATTCTGTAATACGCATAAAAATGCAAGACAAATGGTCCCCCAAGAGGGGAGCGAGAGAGTTGCGTTCACTGAGCGTGCAAAAATGCACAAAAAAAGGAATGCACACACACTCACAGAGCGAGCGAATGATTAAAAAGGACATGCGAACACCTAAAACGTCGCGAAGGAAAAATGCCACAAATGCAGCGACCGTGCAAATTTTCTTCATTTCCATTTTGACAAAACACAAACACAGAATACAGAGTGCATGGGAGAACCAGGGAGAATGTTGAAAGAGAGTTGACGGACTGACTCCAAACTGACATTGACAAATAATGAATGGCCATTGCGCGGGTGGTGGGAATAGGTCTGAGCGGTAGCCTGCTACATAACGCATGCCACAAGAGGCAGAGCGGGACTATGGAACCAAAAACTGCTTTGGGTTAAGAATTCAGCAAACATTTTATATATACAAATTGACGATCACTCACCATTCCTACTCTCATCTCTTCAGTCTCACCAATCCGTGTGCAATTATTTAAGATAAAAATAATTTTTTAATCAATAATATGTAAAGCTTATGCGTGCGGAAATGGTTGTTTTGTTAGTAGGGAAGTGTAGGGAGCATTGCATTTCCCCGAGCACCATTTCATTTAAGTAAGTTCCATATGGTTTAAAAGATATTCGGCCAATAACATCTTATTTAAAAAATACCAAAAAAAGAAATAAAAATTAAGAACAAACTGAGAATAAGCTTCAAACTGTTGAAAATAATCATAAAGCTACCAAATTTTCACCGTATAACAAAAAGTTTCCCCAAATTACAAAGGAAAACCTAAGACTTAACAAAAAGATTTGGTGTCACTTGTCAAGCCACTGTTTCATCACAGTCAAGTCACACAAAAAGAGTGGGCGTCACTTCTCCACACTTACCACACCCCCCCCCCCCCCCCCTCCACCTGTCAAGTCACCGTCAAGTCACTGTCAAGTCACTGTCAAGTCACTGTCAAGTAACTGTCAAGTCACTGTCAAGTCACTGTCAAGTCAATGTCAAGTCACTGTCAAGTCACTATCAAGTGACTGTCAAGTCACTGTCAAGTCACTGTCAAGTCACTATCAAGTCAGCATCCTCTACTTCCCCCACTTCCATCACTGTTTAATGACTGTCAAGTCAGTGTCAAGTCACTTCCCCACCACTTCCAAACCACTTTCCCCCACTACCCCACCCCATTTCCCTCCCATTAAGTCGCTTTGAATTCAAAGCGAAGCCCTTTATTCAGTTGTTACTCCTTTAGGGTGCCTTCACACTGTTCTACATTGAGACATGATTGATTATCATCTCTAACGTCTGCGATTTCGATAATTTGATGTTGATTGTGACACAGTGTTATTTGCCATTTGTCAATCACAGGCTCGTTTCTAAAGTGTACTGTTTACGTACGAAACAACATTTCTGCGAATCTTCTCAACAGAACAATTTTTTCTAAGAATTCGTGTTCGTAGGATCTTGCCATTGTGCGGCTTCAATTTGCTTATTGAGAGAGGCGAATTTTAAAAGCATTTTTATTGTACTTAGGTCATACATATAAAGATGTTGTAATAGTTCTTAAAAATAAGTTCCATATGCTATTTTTATTTCCTATCTCCCACAGTTTTGTAGACACATGGCTATTGTCTTCTGGACATATTTAGGAACCACTATTACTTGTGCGAAAAATTATATGCACACACGCCAAGAGATTAAGAGAAGATCGGCTTATGGCCCTCTGGGCTGTATATAGCCATTTTACATTACGTTATTTATCGATTTCCTTTTGCTTTGGAATGATAAAGATCGGATGAACGATGGTCAAGTTATGAATAAAAGAATCTTCGCAGAATGTACAGTCGGGCTTGACCGACTTTCTCACTTGTCTTTCTTAAACTTTTCGAGGGACAAATTCCATTTTACGAGGACCAGTGAATAACCTAATAGAATATCCAAGCTACAGAGAATGCCAAAATTCTTTGTATTTTTTTCAGTTCCCATGAGTTCTACAAATCGATTCCGACCCAAAAACGACCCAAACCATACGGTTTAGGTCAAAAGTGATCTGTAGAACACATGGAATTAATTACCGAAATAATTCAAAACTCAATCAAATCAAGAATTGAATATACCAAAAGTACCAGGAAAAAGAAATATAATAAAAATAATGAATAACAAGTACCCAGTCGGACTTTGCAGCATGTGTTTACCAAAATAAGTACATTTGGTGGCTTGAAATTTCACGAAAATAGTCACTACATTATTTTTTTGGCATGAAATAAGTCAATTTTTCACCATGACCAACTCACACGTTGTTTTCTCAGCTATTCGTAAGGCATATCATGAAACGGTTCAAATTCTCTCTCGTGGAGATCGAACACGAAGTAGAAAAACGAAGTTAGCCCCGAACGCTTGATGAACGTTGACCAACCGAGAGAGAGAATACGAACAAAACAAAAATTAGTGCGATTTCGGCTTTTGTGGAAAAGAGATGTGTGGTCAACACAAATAATAATAATAATTTTATAATTACAAATGCGCAAAATATTCTTGGTGAGTATCGAGTTTAATTACATCTTGGGATTTTATAGCATTTATGTATTATTATTAACATTAATTTACCAAAATTCTACTAATAAATTTTTACTTAAAACAAGTCACTTGTATAAAAGCTACAATCAACTACACATTTAAAGGCCAAATCGCTAACATCAGCAACGAAAGCCAACAAGAAAGGCACCATGGCGAACATCAATAATATTAATATAAGTAGACAAAAATTTTTGTTGGTTTAAATATAAAAAAAAATTGCAAATAAACTCAAATCTATTTAATTGAATTATGGGATAACATTTCATACAAAAGTCAGGTGTTCCTCAGTCAACTTTTGAGACGTTCCAAAGTTGGTACATCTGAAGTACTGAGTTTGTAGAGAGAAAATCAGAACCCGAAGGCTGCCGCGTCACGTCACCCAAACGTTTAACGGTTACAACAACAACCCCTGAGCTATGAGGCGTTGCTTAACAAAAAGGAATGGGACTGAAAGTTCATGCCTACTGACGTGAGAAGTAGGCATGAAATATGTACTTCTGGCATGCATACAAGTCCGACTGGGCTGCCGCCTGCATGCAGTGGCCGCCCCCCCGCTCCCATAAGCAAAATTGTTTAATAACTTTGGTGTTTTTGCTCGTATCTTATTTTCCTTTTGAGAGTAGTTAGATATAAGGTCTAGGCCAGAGATGGGCGCGTCGCGACGTTCACAATGCACACGAAGGCAGCGCTGCCTCGTGTGCATTGTGAACGTCGCGACGCGCCCATCTCTGGTCTAGGCTAATATATATTAAGCCACGAGCTTCTTTTGAAAATTGTGGCTGTGACAGTATTTGCGGTTTAAGGGGGGAAGGGGGATATTTTCAATATCTGAAACAAACTTGATCTGGGTACGGTATACACCTATGTGCATGCCAAACGACGCGTTCATACAGACTGACGGACAGACAGACTGACGGACAGACGGACATGACTATATCGATTCGGCTGTTGATGCTGATCAAGAATATATATACTTTATAGGATCGGAGAAGCTTCCCTCTGGCTGTTACATACAATTGCACAACTTCATGATCCCCTTTTCCCATTTTTAATTGGAACAGGGTATACAAATCAAGGCATGCTAACTTCGGCTCGACCGAAGTTTATATACCCTTGCAGCTTGTATAATTTATATAAATAAAGGTTTTAAATGATTTATATTCTAAAATTTCATTTTAGCGTTGAACAATATTAGCTGAGCTATATCGTAAACTCAGCAATAGATGGAGCCATTACTTTGACCATTTGCTTGCCAGTTCGTTATATGGCAGCTATACTATATACTCTCCGATTTCGATCAAACTCCGCAAAAATGTCTAAAAACTGATAGTATTCGTAACTGGAAAGTATAAAGACGCTACCATTGAAAACAAAAAAGTTTTTCACTAGAACTACTTTTACGACCGATCGTTCCTAGGGCAACTACATGCTATAGTAATCCAATTTCGATCAAGCTTGGTAGAATTCTGTGGAAGCATATAATATTAAACAGTAACAAGTTTGGGAGCGATAGCATTGAAAACAAACAAATTCTTCTTACTAAGACTTTTTTCAGACCTATTTTTTCTATGGCAGCTTTACTATATAGTTGTCAGATTTTCATCAAACTTCATGGAATTAGGCAAAAGCATAAAAAACTTATAAGTACGAGGCTTACGAGGAAACAAAAAAGTTTTTATTACTAAAACTACTTTTTTGACGGATAGTTAATATGGCAGCTATATGCTATAGTCATCCTTTGCGGACGATTACTTAAAAACTGAGGGAGGAGATGGCATAGAAACAGACTTACAGATGCTGATCAAAAACATATTTACATTGTGTGGTTGATAGCATCTTTATATTTTCCAGTTATGAATTTTATCGGTTTCCACACAATTTTGGAAAGTTTGGTCAAAATCTGTTGAATATATTGAATAGCTGCCATATAACAACCAAATAACAATAACTCAGCTGCGAATGTTCGACGAAAATCATTTAAAACCTTAATCTATCTGCCATGTTCCGGTTTTCACTAAAGTGAATTCGAATTTTTTACAAGTTCTCTTTTCTATTAAACAATCAAGAAAATCTATATCAAACCTTTAGTTTCTACTTACTCTCTAGCCGACGGATTCAAATTATAACTTATTAATCTGATTAACCCAATCAATTTGATACAACGGCACATTTAACAAATTCGAATTCGACAATTTTTGTCGAAAGTGAAAACCGGAACAGGCCTGTATATAAATTATACAAGCTCCAAAGTCGAGCTGAAGTTGGATTTCCTCTATTTTTTGCTTAAGTAGTTAGCTATTTTGAGAATCACAGGTTTTTACTATCAGTAGATTTAGCTTTCGACTAAATAGGTAGTTTACGGGGGCATTTTATGGGTTGGTATTCACAAGATGAAGCAAACTTTAATGATTATGTTCCACAGTGAATCAAGCGTCCCATATAAAATTTAATTAGGCTTAATGTGTAAATTGTTCCCCCATTTCATATCGACACAACTTTTGAAATAAAATTTATGGCAAATTCATCCCACTGTCATTGAGAAGGAAGATTTAGGTCCCGGACTGGCGCCGTTTGAATGTGTCAAAATTGGAGCCACATTGTCCGCAGCGCAAAACGTACGGCAGAATGCACGAGTTAGAGCAGGAGCTGAAGCAGAAGGAAGCAGCTGCAGATGCCAGCGCTAACCGCAAGGATGATGATGATGATGACGACGCCGGGCAGGACAGCGGCAGTAAGGAATATAGTCGTGGTCGTCCTCGTCGTCGTCGTCGAAGCAAAGGAGAAACAAACAAAATGCCAGACAAGAAATTAAGACAATTGAACCGTTGAGGCGTGCAGTGCAGAGACATGACATAGGTGGCAACTTTTGGGTTGGTTGTGGGCGTGGTCATGTTGACATTACAGGTGCGCCCCGGACTCGCATGTTGTCAATGGCGCAGAAAGGATAACAACAGGACAATGGGCAAAAGGGTGGACCGGCGACGTGTTGGCTTAAGTTATTAAAAAGAAAGCCAAGGAAAAAGACTTTCGGGGAAGAGCAAAACAAATAATTGCCATGCAAAAAGTATTAGTTGTCCCGTCTCCCACCCCCTTCAGCCCCCACCCTTCTCTCACCCCCCTGTGCATTGTTGCGTAGCCTTGCAGTTTGAGAAAATAATTTGTTTAATGGAATGTAAATTTCATACTTAAGCAAATAAATGTTCCACTGCTCGAAGGGAGGCAGGACAGAGAAGGGCAAGGGTTCGGGCTGTGGTGCGTGGGTTTGTTTTCTCTCTTTTTGCTGAGAATAGTTTTTGTATGCTTATATGTTCATGTTGATGATGATGGGACGAAAGAGGTAGCCCCAAAGTATTGTTTGGTTATTTGCGCAAAAGATTTTCGATGAGTATGTAATGTGTGTGTGCGTGTGTGTGTGTGTGGGGTAAAGGATTACGCTGAGTTGGCATAGCCGGAATGACGTAGGTGTTGACCTATAAGGAAATTGTAGTCTCCGGGGGAATTGCACAGTAATCTATGATTACAATTGATGGCAGAAACGTAGAGCAATTGATTAAATGGTTGGTGAAATTAGTCAGGGTTATAGTTGAATTGCCGCTAGCTGAATCAGGGATTTAGTTAAGAAGTGATTGGAGTAAGCTTGAATGGAAATCCTCTTAGTGTTCCATCTGCCTCATGAATACTTTGATCAACGTAAATGATTTTTCATTAGAGGTGAAGAGCTATTCTCCTTTGATTCATTCCTCTTTATCTGTTGCTGTGTTGTTTTGTTGATTTTGTCAGATGACAAAACTTCACGAAACTTTCAATTTGCAAGTGATGTTCTGGAGATGTTCAATACATGATAAAATGTCAACCCAATCTGAGCACAAAGACAATATCGTTGGCAGATTTAACCTTCTCAGTTGGAAATTGGAAACTCAGTGTAAAAGCCCCTTTTTATTTCAGTAAATTGTTTACATTCCTAAAGGGATCAGGCTTATTTAGTGCTATTTGGCCCATAAGTAGCATCACACAAAACCGTCATATCTCAATGAACCTCTTTGGGTTGATCTTCAGCTGCATAATTTGAAGCTAAGTCTTACCATTATGAAATTACCAACAATGCTAAACAAATAATCATGAGAGTTTGACACAACCAAAGACTATGGTCTATAAAGTGGTTTTCTAGACAGATCATCAGCGAGAAGAGTCATAACTTAAGTAAGTGATTACCAAATTTTAAAAGACTACAAATACTTGAAGATAATAAGGAAAGCTGCAGACCAGTCAAACACATTTTGCAATTATAAGCAAGGCTGCAAACGTCTAAAATTCTGCAGAATGTTCGGTCCAGGTGTTCGAACCCATTGTAAACTCCAATGCTCGGCTTTATCCTTGGCTCGCTTGAACAAAAAAGAGTAGTTTTACTTTCGATTTATTAATTCTACGTAGATAATGAAATTTATTATAATATTCAATACTTAAGTTATTGTAATTATCAAATCCATCATGACATTGACAATTTTTAGGAACTGCTTAGTTTAAGCATTATATCTTACAGCAGCTATTCATCTATACTAGCTCTTAAATCAGAAAAAACAAACTTATGTCTTGAAAATGCTCCTTCAACTGATACCTGAGTAAAGGCAATATTTTTGAAGTCTTCGTTTTTATGACCTTTCCAAAATTTTAAAACATTTGTCGATGTATGTAATGTACGTGCTCTTTGACAATTTCCAAAGAAAGCTGTATCATTCACAGCTTTTATATTTGACATTTGTTTATTGCTTTCAATTGCTTTCATGAGTTTCACTTCTTCACAATCAGACGTTGAGTCAGTCTTGCAACTGTTTTTTGTAACCAAAATATGAAATCTCGGGTCAGAGAATACTGCAGCCAATACTGATACTGAACTCATATTAAAAGAATGTTTGCGTGAAAACCAAGCGTAATATAAACCACTTGGTAGTAATTGTTATCTATACCGTCCGTTAAAAGGCTAGTTGATTCATCATATGGTCAAACGGTTTCTTTCCGTATAATCTATCATCATCATCAAACTTTATCTTGTTACTTTACATCAAAAATCATTCACTCTTAGTGAATCCAGAGATTTCCAATATTTCCTTGGATGTATCGTTGAATAAATTAATTAAATTGGTGAACCGAACCTAATTTTTCGATAAAGTGATCCGGTTCGGGTTCAGGTTCGAGAAGTCAAAAATATAGAGCACCTGGTTCATGGTCCGGTTCGAGAACCCCAAAAAACACCGAACCGGCTCTCAGGGGTTCGGTTCTGGACCGGTCTGCTTGATTATAGGTTTAGCAAATATTCAGTGTCAATTTTAAGTTTTAGACTTTAAAAACTCTGGGAAAAATAGAAAAAAACAAAACTTCCCTTCACTGTTTTTGGGTCAAGTTTTTCCAGACGCTCTCTGATTTCTTGCAAACTGTTACTATTATTGTTGCTAAGAAATTTAATTAATACAAAAATATAAAACATAAAACCTATCGAACACTAAAAAAACAAGTAAGAAAGTCGGTCTAGCCCGACTGTGTAGCAGCGAACTTTCGTTTGGTGATAACTTGGGTATCGTAAATCCGATATTTCATCATTCCGAAGTTTATATACGTATGGGATTTTATACGAGGGATTTTCAAAACTGACCAATAGATGGCGCCACCATTGTGACCAGTTGGCAAGCCAGCGCTGCCGCAGAGAACTTTCCTTTGGACATAACTTGAGTATTCATTCCTTCGGAAAATCGATAAATAAACTTGATTGCTAAATATCTTTTACGAATTATCTATCTACAAAACTGTGGTAGATAAAACGTTCTTTACAAATTTCGGGGGCGGCAGGGAGCGTGTCAAAAATTTGAAATAAACTTGATTTGCCTGGAAGTATAGGAAGTTTATGTCCCATACATGTCAAACCTTTATCTCTTACCATCTCTGAGATCTCTTCATTCATACGGACGAACAGACGGTCTTGGTTATATCAAAGACACGAGAACACAAAGATGCATAGCGGCCATTCAAGTGAATGCCCGGCAAAATTTTTTGCGTGGATTTTCGATGCGGATTTTCGATTTTACATTAGTATGCTGTTTGTGTGTATTTTTGTTCGGCCGACTTGGTTTCTTCTCAGTTTTGCTTTGACGCAGTCTGCTCAGTACCACGTCTTCAGTGTGCAAACGGGGTGGTTTTCTGTGTTCATTGCCTTGTGGCGACGGAGAGTAGCATCACTAAGAGCAAGAACGCCTTGCATTCTCAGTTTTGAAAGTGAGCGAGCGAGTGTGGGCAAGCGAAAAGAAATGGAATGCAACGAATGGTGGCTGAAAAGCCGCTATTGAAATACTCTTGCAATCGTTATTCAAGAATTGTAATATTAACTGATGATTTACACATATTATTATACAACGCGAACGCGAGGTTTGCACTTATTCGTGAACTATTTTATGTGCTTATATATTAATGTGGCTTTTAACTTGCTTAAGTCTTCTGAATATATTGAAAAGGGTTTACGAGCGAAGTAGTGGAAATTGTAAAAGGAAGTGTGAAAGGCGCGCGTCCTTTAATTTAGCTTTCAAGGAAATTTGTTATGTAATCGAATAGAATGTGACCTCAAAGATAAATTTTCAGTCAGTTTTCTTTAAAGATATTTCCTATCGGCCCTATTGGGTCGATATCACATCTGCTACAAAGACTAACAGTGAAAATTTTAAGTTTATCTGACACATAGTAGCTATTTGGGAGATGAGAAATCGGCCCTTTGGCCAAAATATTAGGTCACTTTCTAAGCCCTTCAGTACGGCTCAGTACTGAATCAGAGCTGAATCAGCAGTGATTTATTTTACTGAAATCATGGCTGCTTTAACATGAATTAAACACAGACAGAGCCGACGACTTCATGACCTTCGACTCATTTTCGTATGGATTTTGGTACTGAATTCATGGGTAAGTTTCATAAGTAGTACTGAAATCAGTCATGAAATGAAGCAATTCCTATTTCTCAGATCTGACTGACTTCAGACTGATAAATTCAGTACTGAAGCTTAGAGCTGCAGAGTAAAGACAGTTGAGATTTGAATGTGCTGAATTCTACAGTGCTGTTTTAAACAATCGGCGGGGGACCAAAGTACAGTGTTAAGAAATTAACTAATTGTTAAAAATACCACAAAAAGAAAACAAAATAAATACTTGAACTCACGACCTTCACGTTGTACGGCGACGCTCTACGGTCTGCGCCACGCAGATTTTTGCAACTGAGAGCTTAACGAATGAGCTTAGGGAACTTGGAAGCTACGTTGCGCGTATCGACAGTGATTAGTGTTTAGACACCGAAGGACCCAAGTTCGAGTCGCAGCAGTGAGAAAGAAGAATTTAGTGAACACTATTAACACCACCACAAAAGACATTTGCTGCCTTAGTGTACTATACTTCGCTTTGTGGATCTAAATTGTACAATTTTTGAGGAACCCCTATAATTTCGAAAAAACTTGCCAAAATTTAACCCGTTTTTTGTCTTTAACCAAGGTTAAAATGACCTAAAAACTTAAAGTCATCAGCAACCTAATAGTTAAGATAAGATGTATTTGGCGCCATTTTTAGGACGAATTGACGGCTTATAGCAATTTATTTTTTTGGACGAAGAGATTTCAATGATACTGTGAATTGATTTTGGTGTGGAATTTGATTGGAAGAGATTTCCGTGACACCTCTGAATATGTTCTTTGAAACAACACACGCTTGATCTGTTATCAAGTAGCCACTGAAAGAACTAACTCTAAATAGAACATCCTTTTGAATGTTAGTCCAAGAAAGCGGGAATCGATAGTAGTTGCCACACTACCACCGGTAGAATAGCACAGACTTGTAAAAGGGAGCGCTGAAGAGTAAGGATAAGAGGATGAGCGTCCATTTCATAAAAGTCAGCAGGCAAATACCTGACCCGATATACATTGCATTGAGAACGTGTTGGCGATCACTAAGCAGAAGCTTGCTTTGCTAAAATCAAAAATATTTTTTTAAAATCGTTTACAAAAACGGTCACCCACACCAGCTATTAGCGCCAGCTGTTAAGTAAGTTGCGATGAAAAAACTTTTCAAATATTGTTGGTCGGAGTCGGCGCTAAACTGTAGGTGGTAAATCCATTGCTAAAATTAAAAGCAAACCAGCCAAGAGATTGAGAGAAGCTAGGCTTTAATCCTGTGGGGGTGTTTAGGCAGGATATTTTTTATTCACTTAAAACAAGGTAAGCAAATGGGGAAACTATACAACGACACTTGTATACCGTAGCAAGTTTTCATGTTTTCTCTTCGCTCTTCGCTTTTCATGTGCGCTAAATCAAACATTTCGCTTCCCCACCTCCTCAAAAAAGTCAAAGCAAATTATGTCGAAAAGTGTGTTGCGAATCCGCCGCCAACCAATTTCAATTCAGTCGTTGACAATGCAGAAGTCGAAAGTTCTCCGCCCACTTGACGCTTCAGTAGCTTCTAATGCAACAGGAACACCAACACCAACACAAGTGTTTGCAATGCTTTCTCCTCTAGTTTCTCGTCTCTCGCTTCTGTTATCGCTGTCATGCAGTTGGCAGTAAGCAGTAAGCAAATGCCATGGCAGTAAGCAAATTGGCCTAGGCCAAAAGCATTTCAAAATTGTATTAAATCCCAAAAGCTTTGCAGTTTGCCTGAAGACCCCCCTAACCCACGTCGCGTTTCTTTGTGAGTGTGTTTAAAATTCAAAGCAAAAAAAAAAAGGTACGGGGTAGAGAGGAGGAGGAATTTTTTTTCTACTTCCTGCAAATTTCATTTCCGCTTTGATTGCGCTTTTTGCGCATTTCTCTGTACAAAGGTAAAAGTAAAACAAATGAACGGAAATGCCACACACGCACCCAGAACAACAACAACAACAACAAGAGCGGTGGCAACTGCGAAATGCACCTTTGACACCTTTTGGCCAAAGTGTGACAAAAAAAAAGGAAGCCGAAAGAGGTGCAAAAAGCCTTCTAAAATGTAAAGGCAAACTCAGCAAGTAAAGGTACTAAATGTCGGAGTTAGAGATGTGAAAAAGAGATGAAAAAAAAAAAAAAGAGAAAAGACCAAACTAAAAATACCAAAATTGACACAAAAAATTCGAGAAATAAATCTATTATAATAAATTTTAAAAAGAAATGAGTATTTAAATAAACACATGGTACACAGAGAAAACAAAATTGGCTGCACGGCGCGTTTAGAAACGTCAATCCTAAACGAAACGTATTGCGTCCTGCTAAATTGCACACGCTAAATGTAAAATGCAGGAAGCTACACGTGGCGTGCAGAAAAACTGCACGTATAGAAATTAAAAAACTAAGCGCCGTGTGTGGAAAAGCTAAATGTATGGGCAAAAGCAAAGTCTACACGACAAAAAAAAAGAAAATCAGTTTATTTCCAAATATCTTCTACATTTTTCATGCAGCAATCTGAATACCAAACGAACGTTTAGGTTTTCTACACGCGGCAAATGGATATTGAAATCCTACATGCGCGTGTGTTAATTATAAACGAAAAATGTAGCTCTAAATCAGTACTGAATTCTTACATTTTTCGTTTCGCGACATGTAGGTTTTCTAAATAAACGTTTAGAATTACAAATGCTGAATGCTACATGTTGGAAATCTACACGAAACGTGCGCAAATTTCAGTCCCTTATATAAATGAGCAGAGCACGGAATTCGAACTTAAGAATTACAAGCAAGAAAAATTGGTGTATGTATTCAATACAAGTACATCTTACTCAATAATACAAGTAACACAAAAGATGCCTTGCCTCAGACGCGCGGCGTAGCTCAGCCGTCTAAGGCGTCGTTCCCACAGTGTTTTTCAGTCCAAGGGCCCCGAGTTCAAATCCCCCCCCCCCCCACAGCGTAAGCAAAAAAAAATATAAATTTGTTTAATTGTGATATTTTTCAGAACCAAACTTGATGGGTGGGGGGGTGTGAGTTGCTCTGTGGTGTGGGTCCTGCTCTCTGAGATGATGCATAACGAAATAATTGAGCTTTCAAGATAGCATATACTCAAAAATCAAAAGTGCAGACATATTTTTTTATACTCTGTACCGAAGGTACATAGAGTACATATATTAAGTTTGTGCAAAAGTATGTAACAGGGAGAAGGAATCGTTTCCGACCCTATGAAGTATATATATTCTTGATCAGCATCAACAGCCGAGTCGATATAGCCATGTCCGTCTGTCCGTATGAACGAAGAGATCTCTGAGACGGTAAGAGATAGAGGTTTGACATGTATGCGACATATATTTCTTATACTTGCAGGCAGATCAAGTTTATTTTCCCGCCCCCGCAATTTGGAAAAAACGTGTATCTTCCACAGTTTTGATGATAGATGGTTTAGACCTTCTAGAGATATCTAGTAATCAAAATTATTTATCGATTTGCTGAAGGAATGATAAAGATCGGATGAACGATACTCAAGTTATGAGCAAAAAACGGCCAGTTAACACCCCCCACCACCGCACCCATCACCACAGCTTTCCATTGAACAGAAGCAATCTTAGTGAGAGAGAGAGACTTAGAGAGCGTACCGCGTTGTTCGTTGTGTGTTAACTGGCCGTTTGACTCGTGACCAAATGCGAGCTGCGACATTAAGGGTGCAGAGTATGTTATAGCCGGACTTGACCGACTTTCTTTCTTGTTATTTTAGAGTTCGGTCATACTGCTGCGAATAACTGTTTCTTGTGCTCTGGACATGTAAAGCAAAATATTTAAAATTTATTTTATTAAAGTTGATGCACAGAAATCACAGTGCAAACTTTGCAATAAAGTTGTTCGCGATTATCGTCAAGCTGTGAACAAAATTGTGCGACACCAAAGCGACATCAAATTTGAGACGTTTTGTTCGTATAAATATGTGTATGAATTTTAATATACCGTTGCTTATGCTGGAACGGGACCCCATTAAGTTCTGGATAGAAGAGAAAGACGCATTGCCAGTGCTTCCTGACTTGGCATTGTCATATCTTATTACAGCGGGAAGCTCCGTGCCATCGGAACGCTTGGCTTCGGCTATAAAAATTTCTGAAGCCGTATGACCGATGTGCTCAACGGGTCTTCCTTAAATCTCTGTCTATCGATAATTGGTAAAATCAGAAGCTTTTACATTTCGTAGATTTGACTGAAAAAGTTTTTTTTTATGCTTTGTAGTTCGAACGATCTATTTCGAAAGATGAGGAATATAAGAAGTAAACACTTCTTTCGTTCCATAAATTAAAAATCATGAATAAGTTTGCAGAACTTCTTATGTTATAAATGAATAAAAAAATAAATATCTTTTGTTAATTTAATAATTATACATTAAGGGCCGATTTCTCATATACGAAATAGCTGCTATGTCTTAGATGAACTAACAAATTACTCTATTATTTGTTAGTTTATGAACTTTTTACACCAAAATATTAATATCGAAATGATACTTTTTTATTTCGTCAAAATTATCGATATAGATATTTTTGTAATATCCGAAAACCCTACTTTTTACTCTACGAATAACGGGCATAAGAATTTAGGAGAGTGAGTTTCTCATTGATGGTAATCATATATTTAAATTTAATGCTGATACGAGTGGGGGAAGTTTTTGTATACTTATTCTGCTATGCCATATATGAGGATTTGAAAGCAACAATAACGAAATTCAGAATATGAAATGAGGATCGTTCTTTCTGTGGATGCTCTTTCCCTAAATCACAGATTTTGGGTCAGGAAATTCACGTTTTCATTTACACCGCACAAATCGTGTTGGAAGAGGAGAAAGATGTGGATGCAAGAAGCAGACACCAGTGGCTGGCTTAGTTGTCTTATTTGAAAAGCACACTGTCGGGCGTGACAATGCCCCCATGGTGAGGGGCGACGTCCATAAAACCTCTTCTGATCTTTGGGTTACAGCACCTGGCTGATGCGCAACTCTTAGTCGAGAACCAAATTAAGACTCTACCCACAATGTAGGTATCAACGCACAACCAACACAATCTCCCGCAAGGTGTCCCGGCATGGTGTCCCTGATCCTCATGGGCCTTGTGGGACGTACTTCCACACAATAGTTCGAGACAAAAATTTAAAAGCTTTCGTATGCCTCTTTGCATTGTGCACTTGGCTCCAAAGTGAAACACCCTCTCTAGACGCGATACGAATCTCATGCCGAGCGAGATCAATACAAAATGTAATAGATTTTCATTGTTTGTTTTTATTTCATAAAACTAAGTATTACTGTAGTTGCTCTTTATCGGCCTCGGCCCGGGCAAGCAACAACTGTTACAGCTCTTTCTGCACTGTGGATTGCTGCTGGACGCTCTCCATGTTTACTGCATGGCTGCCTAATAAAATCGTTTCAACCGATTTGTACTCATCTTTCTTTTCATCCGATATTTTTCTCTACCGACCGTCAAAATAAATGAATTTAATTAGTTTGCGCCCTCAAATTTTAAATTTAAAAAAAAAAATTATTTTTCTTAAAATTATTTCAATTAGTTACATATATTTATACATATGAAATAAAAAAGTTGGACAATTTTGCGGATACATACATAGTATATAGATTAAAACTATGTCTGCGGCTGGTGGATTTGATGAGCCAGCAGCCAGCAGCAAACAGCATGTGGAATCAGCAGCGGCAGCAGCAGCAACGCCAGCGTGGGCCAAGATAGCAGCGTACTGTATACGTTCGATTCAGGCCGAGCTTGAATTTGGAGAACGTCAAAACGGGAATGCCGGATGTCATCGAGGAGCAATCGAGTGCCTTCCAAAATATAGAAATCGTATAAATAATAAATAAATAATATAAATAATATATATAAAAATAAAATAAATGGAAATATATTTCCAATAAATTTATATTTTTAACGAATTTAAAATTTGGAGCTCTGAACTGGGAGGTGTTTTCAGTATGATTTGTATTTTGGGACTGAAGGGATACTGTGTCGACAACAGGCATATGGACTTGAAGTATGAAGCAGGATTGCTTGGATGTGAAAAAGTTATTTATATATGATTTTTATTTTGTGGCTACTTAGCACAGGGTAGGTAGATAGTTCCGGTTGGCGCTTTGTAGGGGCCACACAGAATAAGACGTTACAGTCCTTAGAGAGGCCGGGTAGTTTTTTCTGGGTACCATTAGAAATCCAAGAGGATCATTGACGTTTTGACAAATGCCAATATTTGTTTGGGAGAGTTCCTTGCCGCTTCTTCAAAAGAGTTGAGACTTGGGGAGTGCAGATGGGTTAATCTTGTCTTAGCGATCGCTGGGCAGCTGCTGATGAGGTGTTCCAGAGTTTCTACGATTCCAGGTTCCTAACATTTGCTGCAGGTGTCCGCTGTCGTGTAGCCTAGCTTTTTCGCGTGAGCAGCTACTAGGCAGTGACCAGTGCAGAAAAGCTACATGCCACGTGCTGAAATGAGAAAACTAAACGCGGCATGCAGAAAAGCTACACAAAAGTAATGGGTGGAAAATCCCGGTCAAAACGTATAGAAATCTTACATTTTCGTGTAGATTTTGCATTTTTTTGCTCTGTGTACCAGATCCAACAACCATTTAGAAAATATACAAAAAATTCAAATATACAATAACACAAAATATCTTCAATACTAAAAGGTATTAAAATAATGTTATTAAAAACTCAAATTCAAAGTTAACTTCGACTATTCTGAAATTTTATTTCACTTGCGAAAACTTTCTCCAACTGATCCGAACGCTAAAATCGAAATATATGAGATATAGAAGATCAATTTTGGTAAGTTCAGAATCATGTTTTGAGCACGCTTCCATAAAAATTCAAAAACTTCTTCTCATTAAGACCTATTTTTGAAGCCTGAATATGGTCATTCATAACAGACAGTTCCGTCACATAAGCAGCATGGAGCTTTATAATTGAAAGACTAGTACCAAATCATTTTTTAGATACAGGCCTGTACTCGTTTTCGAATTCGATTGATCGGAATTGGTCTTAGTAGTGATTTATAAGAAACTATTAAGGGATTCGACCGAATCTTCTTGCCACCAAGAGGGTCGACTACAGATAAATGGAGTTTTGAAGTTAATAGCCGAACACCAGAGTCAGTTTTTGAAAGCGGGAAAATTGTACAATTCCAATTTCGCATGATTTGATCGAAAACAAAACAGGATAATTTAAAGGGCTTTTACCTTCGAAAAAGTTTACAAATTATTATGCTGTTTTTACACTTGTCATATTTCTCTAAATAGTCGGTTGTCAAACTTCTTTAAAGAGAATCTCTTATCAAATTGAACCTGTTATATTTCTAAATTTTAAGAGACATTTGATTTGCTATTGCACTATCGTCAGACAGTTTCTTTAGAGATATACAACAAGTGTAAAGGCAGTTTAAAAAAGTATTAAAATATATTATGGATACAAGTCACCAGGGTTGCCATGGTCCCAAAAATCAGGAGGGGGCTCACTTCGGGGATGAAACCCGCGAAACTTTTTGGGTTCGGGTTCGGAATAATTTTTGTTTTGCCAATTCAAAAAACAAGTACCTATATGTAATTTGGAACCAAATTTAACATTTTATTCATATATGAAGGTTTAAAGTCTTGAGATTATATGATAATCCGAAAAGTTAATCCTTAGTGTGGCTTTTTGGCTGAATAAAACGAATTTAATAAAAACGTAATGACTGTAATATACTCTGAGCCTGCACCAAACTTTTTTTGGTCATAACTTTTTCGATGGAACTATTGGACTTTCCAAACTTTCCTTTAAAAAGTCTTCTGCTTTTTCGTATTTTTGGCAAAATGGGTCGGAAAGCCGTCTAACAACGGTTCAGTACTTTTTCCAGCAATCTATTAAGTTCAATATTTTAAAGGAAACTAAGCTAAACATTATTTTGGGCATGAAAGCTTCTACCTTTCAGAGACATTTTGCACATTTAGTGCATAAGTTTTACGCAAATCCAACCGAAATATCAACAACTTTAATACTGTTATAAGAATAGATCTGGTTCGGTTCCAGCTAAGTTTTGACGGCTCAAAAAACTGCCAATTTTTAGCTTAGACTTTTTCCCATGTTTTAGGTAGCATACGGATCCCAACCCAATATATGTTTTCTCCGCTG
This sequence comes from Lordiphosa magnipectinata, assembly GCA_037044535.1. Lineage (NCBI taxonomy): Eukaryota > Metazoa > Arthropoda > Insecta > Diptera > Drosophilidae > Lordiphosa > Lordiphosa magnipectinata. The sequence continues at coordinate 103,290 of JBAMBO010003389.1, forward strand.
CTCGGCCAGGCCCTGAGTCATCGACCAGAACAATAACTAGTTGGAATTATCAGTCACTCCCATCTTCTGCATAACAACAAAAAAGCAGCTCTTACTGCACTTTGTGTTTGGTTTTAGTTAAAAAAAATAATATTTTTATATTTGAAGGCCGATTTCTCAGCTGTTGTATGGCAAATAAACTTTTGCTCCATAATTTTTTGCTTTAAATGACAGATAGCTTTATGTAGAATGTGAAATCGGCCCTTAGACGAGTTCTCAGATAAAGTTCATTTGCTGGATTTATTAGTACAACTAAGAGAGCTGTTTTGAAGTATCCAGCTTTAAAAATGATTTAAAAGTGTTTCTACTCAAATGTGCTGAAAAAGGTTCGGTTTATGGTCTGGTTGGAGAGATCAAATAACCTTAACAGTAACAGCTTACAGTCTTGCTAAAAACTCAAAAATACCATAAAAATTATAAAGAACATACCCATTTTGTTTGCTATTACATCAAATATAAGAAATCATAAATATTTTTGGTAATACTTCAAATCATAATAAAAAACTATGCTTAGTTTTATGTTTAGAGCCAATTTCCAAATAAACAAGCTCTAATTAATTTGATATAAAATAAAATTTAACTAAAGTCAATTAAATAAATCCGGGAAAAGTTTCCGCCCACAAGGATCAAGTGTCCCTTTCGAGAATCTAAATTGAGTCACCGTGTCATCCCTAGCGTCCACCCCACCTGACACTGCTGCCGCTGCTGGGCTGCATGCAAAGTATCTAGTGGTTCCCCCTATCCTTGTTTAGGTGTTTGTTGTGCTTTTTACTGGCTGAGAAGGCAACGCTTTTGTGCCTTGTTCTCTGTCTCCTCTGCCAAGTGTGAAAAATGTCGAAAATGCAATTTCCTTCAAGTAAAATGCCTGCCATGCGCTTTTGTTCCCCACCTGCTCTACGTGGCCGTATTACAAACGAGTGTGTCCTACACCAGGAGTAGGTGTCCTGGCTTTGGCTTGGCCTGCCTGATTCTCTGTAGCTTAAATAAAGCACTTCCGCTAATAAAGTCGCACTCTACAGTTGTGCCCTCTCTTTCCGAGTGTGTGTGTGTGGGTGTGTGCGACAACAACAAGGACCTAGAGCTAGCAGGCAGGATCGTGCAAGGACACACTCCCATACAGTTTAGACAGACTGCAACATGCGTGTCAATGCGACGGGGCATTGGAGCTGGGGAGCAGGGGTTCTGTTTGCGTTCGTGGCAAAAACACATTTGGAAAATTTGTGTAGGCGACATTGTTGTAAATCACCGACACATTTTCAAACGGCCAACCAAAACACTGAGGCTCAACAATCGCATTGAAAACGAAAATGCACTTAAAAAAACTTTGAAAAACAAAAATATTAAAATAGGGTGGAAGTTTAAAAAAAACATACCATTTGTAAATGCTATGTACGAGTATTTGTTCTTAGCAGGGCTGAACAACGGTTTAGAAACTAACCGGTTCGTAGTAGTACAGACACACCAACAGGGTGCCAGTTGCTTCCATGCACGCCTGCCAGATGCAGTGCCACTTTTCGTTGCCCAATATCGAACATCCGCCAAAGAATTTGTAAAGATCGGATGAACGATAGTCAACAGTAGCGCTGCTTTCAGCTGCTACTGCAGCAGCAAAATACATACTGAGTATACACTTCCCCAGGTACTGTCAGTCAAGCTTGACCTTATGTCTTATGGCGACTCCAAAGTTTTTGATTAATTTACATAAGCAAGAAGTTAATTAACACTAGTTATGCATACCTGAACAAGTTTGTGAAAGATCGAAAGATTTTATTGTTTTTGGGCTATAACTTTTAAAAAGCACGATGATATCGGGAAAACTGAATATGTCGTAAATTGGAGAACACAAAGGACTGCCAATTAGTAATACCAAAGATTATACAATGAAAGTATGTTTTTTATTCTATGGTAACACCCAAATGGTCAATGGTGTTCTAAGGCAATTGCTTCGACGCATCGTTGGTGAATCTAATCACGCAGTTTGGTCTATTTTGTATATATAGTGGCCTGTATAGACCCGATGATGGGTGCTGTCAAATGTTATATCCGATAACGCGGCTTTTCTCTGCATGTAACCATCTCTTAAGCATACATTTTATTGGTCAGAGTATCTCAATATATTTAAAATCTTAAAAAATTCTATTGAGTGGTTTTCCATTGATTCCATTTTCTAAGTTAGACCGCTATGGGCGGGGTACTAACCGCTTGTCCATTGGAGGCGGGAATATAGTATAACAATTGTGGTGACTCCCTTCATCTTTGGTGAATTTGGTGAGTCTCTGTCTATCACCATATTGTTAGTGATGACACAGTACAGTAAAATGTATCGATTATATTGAGATGGAGTGTTGATTCGTCTTCCCGACCTTGTGCGATTTTTGGATGTTATGGGTAGTGATTCCTGTGGTATTTTGTTGTAAGAAGTAGACAATACAGATGTAGATGATGTTGCTGAATCAGTATGCTGCTTTCAGTCGATCGATGGAAACCTTAACATGCTTGTGCTGCGTGTTGACTATGAAGTATTTATCATGCTTTTCAATTACCTCGTAAGGCCCTTCATAGTTCGGCTAAAATGGCGATTTGACTCGGTCGACTCTGATGAAAACGTATTTGCAATCTGTTAATGCTGGCTGTATGAACTCCTGTAACGTACAGTGGTGGGCATTTTTAATAGTTGTTAACTTAGATATGGCTTTGCAAAGTTCTTTGATGAACTCCGTTTCGGTTGTGTTTTGCGAACGTGGAGGTAAAAATTCACCAAGAATTCTAAGTGAAGCTCCGAAGACCATTTCTGCGGAACTGTGGCCATTATCACACTTTATAGTCGAGCGTACTCCGAGAAGTACCAGTGGGGGTGCGGTACTCCAGTTAGTTGGGTCATTGCATTTAATGGCTACTTTCAGCATACGAGGACATCGTTCAATCATTCAATTTGATTGAGGGTGGTAAGCTGTCGTACGCGGGTGTAATATTTCAAATAAGTTAGAGAGTTCGCGAAAAATATCTGATTCAAATAGGCGTCCCACATCAGAAGGTCACACAACTTAGTGAAAAATGTTTTGCTTAGGTTTAAAAGTTCACTACGTGTTTTTATTTAAATTTTAAGTTAAACAATTACAATGTACTTTGCGTGTGAAGTCAACGTCAGTCTCTGTCTATCGTCATATTGTTAGTGATGACAGCTATGTTTGAGATGGTACAGTTAGATGTATCGAATATTATTAGATGCGCGCTTAAATTGAAACAGTGGGGAGCTGCTGCCACAAGTTTTTCAAGGGCAACAGTACTTCGATTAAAGTACTCCACAATCGCTTTGGCTTTTAATCGGACATAGCTAATCTGCACCAAAACTCTTTGAATGATAAGGTTCAACGTGCGTGCAAAGCACGGAATATGGGGCCAATTTCCCAGCTTAATGGTAGCCACTAGTTTGAAATCGTTATCTGAAGCTATTGCTGACACTTTGTTTTTGATCATCCAATGGAATACAAAGATTAAGATCTCGTCAAACGCCGCGCATGCATGCATGTACATGGGATGTGAGCACCGATGACGCCTTCTCAATAAAATGTTCAGATACAGGCAAGTAATTTTCATTTGTGAGGGAGTTCCAGCCGTCTGTTGTCAAACATACTGCAGTTGCCAAGCTTAGTTTGCTCGTTATATTAGTCATCTGCTCGTAGCATATTTTTGGCAATACTGTTCTGGAAATTGTTTTTCGAGTTGGCATCTTATATCCTGAGCACTGTGAGACATCTTCTATCAGCTTCCTAAAATCTGGCTCGTCCACTATCCTCAAGGTGTGGTGTCGTTTAGCGATCATTCGAGCTTTTTCAATAACTCACAGAGCAAGACAGACTGAACAAGCATAGCTGAACAAATATGAACAATTGAAGAAGAACATGTTCAACAACTGAACAAGACTCACTGATCAAAAGTGAACAATTGAGGAAAAAGAACAACTCAATTTTGTTCACTCACTCATGAACAACCTAAAACTTGTGCACATTAGCAACAGTGCGGCGCAAAATAGATAAGCAGCCGTTACGTGAATAAATACATATGTGTGTAAAATGCAGTGTTTGAAAATGCTCTGCAACTTCGTAGTATTTATTTTTTGATCTTGCACGTGCTCTGAATGTGAAATGAGCAGAGCAGCAGCCTGAGTACAAAATTAAATCTGAAACACTTTTGTTCTGCTCCGTGCTGTCAATTATGGAAGGAGCATACACAAAAGTAATATCAAATTTCGCGGAGCAATGGGAGCAAAGCAGGCACAGAGCTTTTAGAGCTGCTCAATCTGCTTCGTATAGCTGCACCCATAGTTCCTACAAATCGTCTACTACAAATTCTATATTTAATTTGAGTATTTAAGAAAGATTAAACAGTCGAAAATATTGCGAAAACTATTTTTATATGACCTAAAATTATAATGAAGATTTGATTGACGGCAATATTAGAGAATAATTATAGGCGGTGTAGACCAAAATGTGCAAAAAATCGCAAAATTTACAAAATTGTAAATGAGTCCAACTTTTCATAAAGATTTGATAGATAGCAATAGTATACCTGATTGTAGGCTGAACGGTACAAAAAATTGCGAAATTTTCTTTAATAGATCGCAATTGTAGACGCGTAAATGGTTAGCAAATGGATATGCATTCAAATATGCAAAAAATGCTAACAAATATGCAAAATATGCGAAAAAATATGCAAAGTATGCAATAAATATGCAAAATATGTTATTGTATAAAAAATGTATAAAAATGGCGAAATTTACAAAAATTCTCATTCTTGAGATTCTAGATTATTATAAAGAATATATAGATGACATAGACGAATCAAGGTGTGAAGCAGGGATGCCTACTCAGCCCCCGGCTCTTTGCTCTCTTTGTAGACGACATAGCTGAGAACCTCTCAGGCGGAGTCCATATGGGTGGACACATTTTTAAAGTCCTAATGTATGCTGATGACATGGTCATCTTAGCAGAAAGTCCCGCGCAGTTGCAAAACATGATAAATGCTACACAGGATTATTGCGACACTTGGAACTTAAAGATTAACATCGAGAAGTCTAAGGTACTAGTGGACAACCGAGGGAGACAAGCAAGCAACAAATCATGGACCCTAAATGGAGCCCCGCTAGAAATAGTAAAGTCGTTTAAATACCTAGGCGTGACACTTACTGGTAATATGCAATTTGACAGACACGCTGAACTGAAACAGAAAGACACCCGAGCAGCGATAGGAAGTACATAGATTACTCTCCTAAGCCGAAAAAATCTCAATCCTAGCACCAAATACAAGATGTACCAGGCGACCGCTAAGGCGATAACGTGCTACTCAGCACAAGTATGGGGATGTTTTCAATATGAAGACGTTGAACGCATTCTAAGGTTCTTTATAAAAAGGATTTTCCAACTCCCACAAAACACACCCAATTATGCGATATATTTAGAGACTGGATTGTCACCCTTATTCGGCCACACGCTGCAACTTCATTTTAATTATTTGAAAAAAATATTCGATATGCCTGAACGAAGATATCCGAAAATAATTGTAAAACACCTGCTTGCGACCAAATCACAACTCTTCCACCAGTGGTTAAGTTTGGCACAGGAGTTCGGGACAGAGCTTACTCTCGAAATTCCAGAACAGTGGGAAATACAACAGAACCGGCTAATACAAAGTATAGAATGCACATTTCGGCAAAGATGGGAATCAGAAGCGAAAGAGAGCGACACGAGAAACACATACTCAAAGTTATGTTACAACATGGCTGAAAATAACTACTTTCAAGATGATATTGGATATGATTTCGCACATTTTAAAGGTTTGAGTGGAAATGCTCCATCTTAGCTACAGACCTCACCACCAGAACGAAAACATTTTATGCACATTGTGCAACTTGAGAGAACGTGAAGACACACAACACTTTCTGGGAAGATGCCCGATACTACAGGAGCTGAGAATGGCCTACCTGGGAAAAATAAGGCTGACTGAGGATGAATGCCACACGGTGCTAAATGGAAGGAGCTGGATTGATTTGGCTTTATACATAAGCCACGCTATAAAATATAGGGATCAAATTGTATACGAGCTTTTATAAATGTAGTACTGTTATCTATAACTTTTTATCTTTTTATGTTGCCTTACATATGTATATAAATTTTAAATAACAAAATTAAGTGTAAAAAAATAAATATGTAATTAATATTTAAAGCAATTAAATATAAGCCCAAATAAATGCCTACTACCACTATAGATGGCATATATAGACGGTTTAATGGAAGTTATAGACGGAGCAAATGAACCTAGTACACCGGGAAAGTTCTCAAATATAGGGAAATTTCTAAATTGTTCATTAGTTTCAGATTTTTATGATGATTTTATGGACGGCTAGAGCACACGGATAAATAAAGGAGATGTGGAACAAATGGTCAAGAAAATCGCCTAATTTCAAAAATTCTCATTTGAGTTTAGATTATCATAAAGAATACCCTGCCAGCGTGTAAATAGGAAGAGTGGATCAAGTGGTCAAGAAAATCGGGAAATTTGTAAAATTTTCAAAGGACCTAAGATTACTATGAAGTTTGAATAGATGGCAATTGAAGACGCGTATATAAGAGGCTTAGACCAAAAACCGCGAAATTTGTAAATTTTTCATTTTAGTATTTAAGAAAGCGCAGCCGTTGGTAAATAACAGGCGTGGGTTGAACAGATCAAAATTTGACAATTTTTCGTATGGCCTATTATATTATTATTGTGTATGTTTTATGGATGGCAATGTAGACGGGTGTAGGGGTAGGAGGTGTAGATCGAACGCTTAAAAGAATCGCGAAATTTGACAATTTTCCATATGACCAAAGATTATATGAAGACTTAATAGACGGCAATAGTAGACGGGTAAATATTGGAAGTGTAGACCAAACTGTCCAATAAATCGCGAAATTTTCAAAATTATTATTAGATTTTTGCGAAATTTGCAAAATTTTATGAGATTTGGGAATCATTAAATTCTGATAGATTCTGGACGCGTAAATGGTTAACTCCAACGGTCTAAAAAATTGCGAAATTAATAGAACTTTTGCATGAGTTAGATTATAATGTAGACGGTAAATTGACGGGTCAAGATCAAGCGGTCCAAAAATCTTGATAAATACAAAAATTTATGATAAGTTCAGATTATCATGATTATTTAATACTTGGAAATTAAAGACGGGTAAATAGGAAGTGTCGGTCAATCGGTTTAAAGAAATTATAATATTTGCGAAATTCTTATATGAGTTTAGATTGACACGAAAACGGGTATATCGACGGGTAAATAGGAGGTGAAGACCATACGGACAAACACTTGTGAAATTTGAAAAAAATTTAATGGGTTGAGATTATCATGAAGATTTGATAGATGACAACTGTCTTTCGTATTGTGTTTAAAATTCTAAAGGGGGCGCAGCAACGCACGCCCGGTGCCTGGTATATAAATATGATGGCAAATCTCTTAGAATTAAAAGTCTGTTTTTATCACTCATTTTCGGCAGTTTAAATGATTACAAGTTGAATTGGTGATGTTGATTTACTAGTTCAAACAGATTTGCAACAAAATCAGAAAATAGTAAGGACAGAATCATTATGTAAATTGCAAATATGCAATTTATGTTTTTAGCGTACTTAGATCAATAAAAATAAGATTTTTGATATCAGAACTTAAGTCGGACATGAGGTTCAAAATATGCAAAATCCGATGTCTAATCATGAAGATTTAATAATTGGCAATTGAAGACGGGCAAAGAGACCATCTAGGTCAATCGGCTTAAAACAAAATTCTTTTATGAGTTTGCATTGTCATGAAGATGTGTAAATAGACGGTTAAATATGAAGTACCAAAAGTTCGCCAAATTTTTATAATGAGTTAAGATTATAGCTAAGATTTGATGGTTGTCAATTGAAGACGGGTAAATAGGAGGTGTCAATCAATAGGCTTAAAAATATTAGAAATTTGCAAAAATTCTTACATGAGTTTTGATTGCCATGAAGACGAGTTAATAAACGAATAAATCTCCCATTTATAGATCAAACGGACCAAAAAAATTACGAAATTTTCAAAATAAAAAATCACATAATAGGAATCAAGACCTCATAAAATCTCCCAATAATCACACCAAGTCTTTATATTTGTGCATTTGCGCAACTTTTTTTTAAAATCAATCAAAATTAAGTTGTCGAATTCTTCGGTACGATCGCAGGTCAATTTAAATCCTGAGATCACCCTTGATATACTAATGGTACTAGAATACTCAACACTGAGCCACTCTGCGCTCAGTGCATTTTGAGGTCTATGTTTCGTGTCCACTTGCGTAAATGTTGCGGCTGCACGCATTGGCCTATGTGTATGTCACACCAAACTCCACACTCTTCTAGCGGTGCACTCCCTCGAATCAAACGCTATGCCAGCCAGCCAGGCAGCCCATTCTTTTGCTCACTTTTCTCTGGTGAGCAACTCAAAATTACTGCCAACTTCTGCAAGTGACGACAACTGAAATGTTGCATACTGAGAGGAGAAGAAGGCGAACAGCCGCTACTGCCTGGGACAATGACGTGGTGACTTTACGCACACACACACACACACGCACACATTCATCAACGAGCATAATGATGGAGCCTGTCGCCGAGTTCTACGGGATTCGGAGTTGGCATTCGTTCGCACACACACACAGAGACAGAGATTTTTGTTTGACAATGGGTGTGAAAATTGAAGGCGAGTGATTGCATTTGCCTGGCTGTGATTTACAATGCATAACAAAAGGCGGTTGGCCGGCCAGGACCTTTTGTCCGGACAAGTGTAGGTAATTAATAGACTTGAAATGGTCGCTTGAGCAAAATTTTAATTAGGTGACATATGCAAAATTTTGGCGCCAGCGAGTTTTTGGCCAGGCTGCACTCCTTGGGGCTGGTCTGGCTGTTGCTCTGCTTTTAATTGATAGTCAAAAACAGTTCTCGTAGCTCTCAACATCATCATCGTCGCCCACGTCGTGCCTGTGCAGCTGAAGTGAGGAAATTACAAGTCGTGAATTAATGGCTACCTCCTCCTCCAGCTCCGGCTCATGAGAGTCATTTAGAAGTCGGCAGTGGGGGGAGTCGCGCACGTTGCCAGGATATCCGACGTCAACGTCGACGTTGTCGTTGCAATTGCAATTGCTTTGTCAGCTCAAAAACTTAACCTCAAACGTTCAAGTTGCGCCAAGACATACGTAGCATGTCCTTTTTGGCTTTTGTTTGTTCCCACCCCCACCCCAGCGGCCCCCAAATCATTCTTGGCTTAATTTAAATTTCAAACATTTGCCCCAGAACTCAAGGAATCTCGCACTCGGGTACGAATTTAATTAGTAACGCGTGTTTTCCATGGGTTTTCCTGTTTTTTGACTTTGCCAACAGACGCGTGAAACTGCTCGCAACGGGAAATTGCTTTGGCAACTCCCTAGAAAAACACGAGTCTTTTCTTAATGAACGTTTTTCGGGGAATCGTGAAATCAAATTTGAATTTTATTGACAAAATTCCAGTTTCAATCAAAAATAATTAATTTTCAATTTTTTCTCTTTTCAGGTAAGTGCAATTTGGAAAATGTTCAGCTATTGTAGGTAATACTTGAAAATACTTTGTACTGAAATTAAAGCAATTAAAAAGTTTTGATTGCTGACCCCCCCATTGATTGTCCTTTTGAATTTGCACGCTTCCTTTTTTGTTTATATAAAAACTTAATTAGCCTAACGAAATGCGAATGGCAAGTGAACGCCAGTTCGAGTAAAATTTTCAACTGCGACCCCAAACCCAATTGAGCTTCATACATCCACCCATCCATCCATTTATCCATTGATAGGTGCAAAAGGAACGACTCACAATAGCACAAAAGGCATTTAGCCGCTGTTTGGTATTGCCCATTGAACCAAGCTATAGAATAGGCTTAGCGACGACTGGCTGATGGAAGAGCAAAATGAATGAATAAATGCGGTGGAGCGACGATCCCTGACCCCATGCGTATGGTCAATGCACGACATGAGCTTCTCGTTTAGACACTGCGAGAAAATAAAACCTGAAATATTTGGGATTTTCCGTGCAAGAATTGTAAGCTTAAGAGTAGGCAAATGTCTAAAATATATGCGGGTACCACTGTAATCAATGCTCGCTTACCATATACAACATTATAGAATTTCGCGTGTGAACATCTGTCCTTGGGTTTTATTAAAGCTGGTTCGACTGTTCAATTAAGAATTCTATGTTTAAACAATTTTCCGCATGCACATTTCCACCAATTTCGGCCGGCATGGCTATAGGGAACTTTTGAACTTAATGAAGCTGCTCTCTTCGTCTCTCTTGGTATCTGATCGAAATATTCGGGAAAGGCAACGAGTGCAAAGTCATTGGTTTGGACAGCTGATTGGATTATGGGCGTATTGTACATAGTTGCGGTAGAGTCCAACTAACTCTCTTCTAATGCTTTGGCAAATAATTTTTGATGTACAACAACTCTTTTGGTTTTATAGATAGCCAAAAAGCGAGGAAGACTGCTATTAGAGAAATGGGGAAGCCACCCTCCCATATTTGTCTCTCGGCGAACTCTGTAACAGTTTTCTCCCATGAACTAACTTCAACCAAAGATTTATAGATATTAACGATGACGCATGTGAAACAAAAAACGATTTTCTTGGGAGCTGACATTGGTTCCCAATTTTTGCTTCTCGCTTCCTTTACGAGGAATATATGTATTGAAACTAAGCTATACGTTTGGGTGTTGGCTGAGAGCAAAGACTTATAGATATTATAGATGAAGCATGTGAAAGAAAAAACGATTTTTCTTGGAAGCTGACATTGGATCTCAAAAAAAAAAAAATTAAAAAGTTTGTATGAGATGCGGTATCTATATATGTAGTGTCTTTGCTTTCTACACACACAAGAAATCAGCTAACTCGCCTCGTCTTGCATACTTTCAGGCTGATTAAATTGAATTCTATCTGTCAAATGTAGCGTTCAGCTTAGAGCACTTTTAGCGATGCTCTGCGATATGCTCATCGAATGTGGAGTGGGTTTTCCTGATTCTCTAGTACTGATCCATAATAGCAAATAAAAGATAAGTGCACGGTCTGTCGTTAATATGATGGGCTAAACAAACTTGTAACGGGCTATACCCACGTACGGGATAGACGAACAGCTATTCAGATAAACCTACTGCTGGGGTAACTCTGGTGTAGAACGTTCCCTACTCTTTACCCTTCCATCCTTGGTAACTCATTGCTGTTGGTTACCCCTTAATCAATCGCTAAGGTAGCTTTAACACATCAGCATTATGTTGCTCCAGCGACGAACAATACTAAATGTTTAATTAATCATTTCGAAATTTATCGTAACAAAATTCATTTATAATTCTCATGGTTCATATCAAGATACATGACGCATTGGCGGTTTTCAAAATAGATTTATGTTTGACAAAAAAGGTAAATTAGAACTATTACTTCAAAAAACTACAAATAAAATATGCACTGATTGCGTTAATAGTTCGTCAAAATCACAAATATCACCAATTCAAATATTCATTTACAGTCGCAATTACTCACAATTTAATCCATTGACGCAGGTTCGTTGGGCCCATCGAAGCAAGTTGAAAGAAAATCATTTATCTGTATAGATGCATTTTTACTAACTGATACAAATTCAAGAGAAGAAAAACTGAATTCCTATAAATTCAAAGGAAATTCAATTCAAACAGAACAGCTGATCGCTGGCCTTGCTGTGGCTAATAGGCTAATCAAACTGAGCACATCTAACATCCTGAGTCATAAATATTTACCATGTCGGAGTTGTTTACCTTCGTAGCATAATCCTACTTGATACATTTTGACAAAACAAAAGCTTAAAAATGTTGGCTTAGAAAATGGTAATTAAGGATTAAAACTCAGAATGTTGGATGTTAGATGTGCTCAGTGTGATTAGCCAATAACCAAAGCCACTACACATAATATCTATAAATCTTTGCCATAAAGCATATTCAAAGTCTAGTTAGACTTCTGCTACGAAAAAATAGGGGAAAGCTAATTTCTGCTCGACCGAAGTTTATATACCCTTTTAGCTTGTTTAATTTATATAAATTAAGGTTTTAAATGTTTTTCGTCGACCATTCTTAGCTGAGTTATTTTACAAACTCAGCAATAGATGGCGCCACTACTTTGACCATTGTGGCAGCCCTGGTCAGCTCTGGTCACACAATTTATCGAGCACCATCCCCTGACGCGATAGCAGAACGACAACATGCACCATCCCTCGCGCGCAGTTTCTGGCTTGGCTTCGATTAGCGCGGGTGGCTCCCGCTTCGCTCAGTTCGACTCAACGATAATTGTTAGCTTAAGTTACATTCAATAAAGTTAGATACTTATCAAACCTCGTAGCTAAACCATTTGCTTGCCAGTTTGTTATATGGCAGCTATAAGATATTTGGATCAAACTCGTCAAAATTGTGTGGAAACCGATAACATTCATAAATGGAAAGCTTAAAGACGCTACTATTGAAAACAAAACAGTTTTTTCTACTTAAACTAATTTTTTGACCGATCGTTCCTATGGCAACTATATGCTACAGTCATCCGATCCGGCCGGTTCCGGCAAATGTGCAGCGTATTTGTACCACAAGGCTTCGCGCAAAGTTTGGTTAAGATAGCTTTTAAACTGACGGAGGAGATAGCATAGAAACAGACGGACGGACAGACGGACATGGCTATATGAACTCAGCTCGTCATTCTGATCAAGAATATATATACTTTATGTGGTCGGAGATGCTTCCTTCTATGCGTTACAAACATCTGGACAATTTTAAAATACCCTCTACAAGGGTATAAAAATGTACACTCTTTCGAGTTGAGTTGATGATGCAATATTGTCTTTTAAACAGAAATGACGTTCAAATCTCATTTCTCACTTTAACAAATGTGAATTTTTTTGTACAGTGCACATCCCTTTTCCACTTCTCAATGGCTCAATGGTTGTTATCGTTACCCGCCTTTTACCATATACTTTATGATTAAACTATTGATGAGCAGATTTGTTGTTGTTGTTGTTGACCATTATGCATGGGTCAGAAAATCGAAAAAAGCATGGCTCAGGCTAATTAAAAACATTCGCTTCCTCTTATCCTACCAGTTCGCGATTCTTGTCGGTTAAAAAAAAAAAAAGAAAAAGAAAAAAAAGTAGAACTCGAAAAACTTAGCTGTCCCTTCTATGTTTTTGCATGCTTTTTGCCATTGACAGTTGTGAATGGGCGAATGGGAGAGTGAACAATTTTCTTTGTGTGTTATACATTTGTTAATTATTTCGCTTTGATGCGCACAAAAGTATGCAACACTGCACGGAAAAAATTGTCATACAAAAACTGTTTTTGCTGTTAATCAGAGTTCTAGCTTAATTAGTTCCTTTAGCATGTGAGTGTGTGTGTGTGTGGGTGTGTTTGTGTGAGTCTGTATGAAATTAATTAGCGTTTTTTGTTATTGCTGTTGCTTTTGTGTGGCGCGTGAAATGTTTGGGAAGCAACAAGCTAAGTGAAGTGTCGTCTAGACTAACTATATACCCCTAAATGGGGACACCAAATATAAGAGAAAGAAGGGAAGGAAAGAGTCTATTAGTCTACAGAAGAGGGAACCGATTGGTTCTTGAATCAGCTGTATAGATGACTAGCGTCTCGACTTACTTTATACCCCTAAATGGGGATACCAAATAAAAAAAGAAAGAAGGGAAGGAAAGAGTCTTAAGTCTACACAAAAGGGAACTTTGTAGTATCTTCTTTGTGGTATTGTGAATCCCTCGTTCCTTAGAGTTGTGAGCAAAAAACTAAGGTTTGAGCTTCAACCCTGAAACCAAAACACTTGATTTTCACATAAATTTTGAGAGGTTTACAGGCCTATGTCCAATATTATGAAATATTTTAAATATCGTTTTCATATGCCAACCAATATGCCCCTTTACTTTTGCAGCTCATTTGGTCTTCCACCAGAAGCAGCTGGAATCCTTTTCAGCATTTTTTTTCCTCTCACACTTTATTGCATTCCGGTTTTTTTCTGGTTCCTGCTACGCTGCAGTGAGGAGGCCGGGGGGTTTACCCTTTTGGACATTTTTGTCTTTCATCACCTTTTATCTCTGCTCTGCATGTGGGGGGATGCCACTTTATGCGTTGCTTGGCAACCCCTTCACATTTGAACCCCGCTTAAACATGCATAAATATTTCTTCAGCGGCAAACAATAAGCATCTTGATTTTGTAAAAATGAAATTTAATTATGAATCGCTTTGTGTGTGCGCATGATAAATTTGTTTATTCAATAAAAAAAATGCCTGTCGCTTTAAACAATATTGTCAGCATTTGAGTGTCAACCGCAGGAAAAAAGGAGGAGTACAAACAGGAGTAAAAAGAAAAGTTTTGCTGCCTGGTCCACAGAGCTCGAACAGGAGCGGGAGAAGTGAGGAACTGAAGCGAAAGCAAGATGTCAGTTGCCATGAGGTCTGTCAGATTTTCTCATTCCGCTTCTTTTGTTTTCATATTTTCTATATATATATATATATATAATGCAGGCAACAGCTGTTGCAAGTGGGCGTGGCACATGAAAATCAAGACAACGAAGCGAAAAGCATTTTTCATATAAAAATTGTGGCTGTTAAAACGCTGTGGTCACTCGCTTGTCCTCTCCTTCTCTGGCAAATTAATAATTTTATTTTTATTGTTTTGTTGCCGGTTGAGTTCTCTCACCAACAGGCCCTCCCCCGCAGCCCAGTGAGCGGTTATAGCGCGCAAAACTGTTGCTGACGCATATATGCCAGACATTTTTATTTTCATTTTATTATCATATATGGCATATAGCTATATATATTTCGGTATACCCTTTCGCCTTTGGCCAAGAAAAGTTAAGACTTTTGTGCAATGCAATTTTAGGGAATTTATTTCAGACTTAAGAAGTACCGCGACTTTGAAAAAGTGAATTCATTTTGTATCTTCTTTTAATGGTGGCTTAAAACTAAATGACGTTGTTGCATTCTTGTATGCATTTGTTGGTCACCAATTAGCACTTCGCTGAAGCGTCAACAAATATTGTTTTAATTAAATTAAATATGCCAATCCTAAAAGCCATTTAAGCTTCAGTTGTTAAAAACGATTTTGCAACTGCAAACAGCTGCTTGCACTCATGACATGGCATGACTATCATAACAACCCACGCAGTAGTTGGGATTGGTGGTGGGATCAGCTTGTCGTTGTCCACTATAAGCTGCAGGGATCTCTACCGATAACATCAATCCAACACGGAATTTTTTGATTCATTTATTTATGGCTGCGATATTTCGTATCCTCTTAGCCAAATGGCTAAAATTGGGCTCTGCCATTTTTTCGAAAAATGTAGTTGTTAAAAATGGGTAAAAGGGGATCATGAAGATGTGAAACGTACCTTGTACTTTTTGGTCACAAAATGAAAACGACTGATGATTTTTCAAAACTTTTTTCTTCTTTTTATTCAGTCACTCAATGGCTACAAATCGTATAACAACTTATTCGAAATGGCAGCCTTGTGCCTTCCAGCAACACCGAAGTCTCTCAGGCCACTCATCGATCGCAGTGCTTACATCATGCATTGAGAAATTGTACACTGCTCGGACAAGGGCGCGCTTCAAAGACTCAATATTTGGGTGTCGAGTAGAGCCATAGCCTCTAGAACGGACCACAGTTTGTAGTCCAATGGATTCAGGTCTGGGCTACCAGCAGGCCAATCATCCGTAGAAATTAAGTTTGGTGCATGGTTTTTTTGCCATGCTTGAGTCGCTTTTGCCTTATGAGCTGGAGCGGAGTCATATTGAAAGAAAGGCTTGTTTGCAAATAATGTCGTGTTAAGAGACTTCAAAACCTTTTCCAAAACGTCGGACTGATACACTTTCGCCGAAGTTTTGACTTCCTTTTCACAAAAATGGCACTTGGTCCCCCCATCATGGGCGATTGCCCACCAAACCATCACAAACGCCGGATGGGGACCTCTCTGAACTCTCGGAATGAGTTCGGACGCTTGTTTTGATGACACAGCATAATCTCTATCGTTCTGTTGAACGATTCCTCTATGGTGAAAGCTTTCTCGTAAGTAAACAGAACTCGTCTGTGGGCATTGTTCGTGCACTGGCGACGCAATGCTTTTGATTTTGTCTTGCGTTTGTGAGCAAGTGGCCGGTGTGTCTGAGTCCCAAGTCACGTTTTATGATGCGTGACATGCTGCCCTTGCTGATATTCATCTAACGTGACATGATTTTCAGCTTGCGCAGTGGATTTCGACGAATTCAATCTTTCACGGCTTTGATGGCTTGTAGCGTTCGCACAGTGCACAGACGACTGGAATTCTCGCAGTCTTCTACACAAAGTTTCGGGTGATTTCTAGTGGGCGCCACATCCGATATATTTCACCTTTTTCGTAGCCGCATTTATGCAGTCCAATTTTGACAATTGCATAATTGCAAACAATTGTCGCCAATAACTTTTGTCGTAGTAATTTAGCATAAATTTCACTTGTGAAATAGCTGTCAAGTTGGAGTGGATGCGTTAAATGGTTCTCAATATGTGTACCAAAACAATGGCGACTTATGGCCAAAATCTATCTCTTCTGAAAAGCACATAAAGATCCGAGCAAAAACACCGAAGTTGTGGATAAATCATTAAGTGCGCCGCCGCATTTATTTGTAACATATTTATATATTTATAACAAAAACAGTTCAGAATTCAAAATTATGAGAATTATATAATATATTCAGTCTAGTAGCCTGATTCCACTGACACAACTAATTCGGTCCTTTGAGTCGGCTTGTTCAGTTTGTAATAGCCTGATTCCACTGAATTTTCCCCCAATTTTCTATAATTTGAAAATAATTTCTTATTCGCCCCTAACACTATGAGTATTTTTCCTAAACGCACAAGACTTTTTTTTTTGAGAATGTACATTTCCAGTGGAATCGCCAAATTTTAAAATGTACATATATGTCCATTAGATTGGACCAGCTGAGTATGAAATTTTTAAGGTCATGGGATCATCCCCCTATCTGATGCTTTTTGGTGTATAATAAACGGAAACAAAACCACAAGTAAAAAATATTCGAGTTTTAACTGGCGCGAAAAGGCTCTAAAGTTTTTGTGAATAACTCATACGCAGTGTTGCCTATTATCATATATTTGTTTCATTTATAAATAAGCGGCGTGAATTTTATTAAAAAACTATTTGAATTTGAAAAAAAATAAGAGACTACTACTATCAGGCATGTTCTCAATTCCACTTCGGTTTTCGTATAAACGATTGTAACTTGAACTCTATGTTAATAAGGTTATATGGAAGGTGTCTCTCATATCTACGGTTACTAGATCCGGTTTAAGTAAAACCGGAATTGCTTAAGCAGTTGAAACCGACAGCTCAATGCCAAGTGGATACAGTTCGTAGAAAAGGGAAGCCTTGTTCTAGCAACCACAGAACTCCTTGCCACCTTCCATATAAATTTGTATAAGTAAAATGGGAAATTCAAACATATATATGTCAATGGAACTAGGCTATAACATAGGAAATCAAAGCCACAGGAACAACATTATTTGGTACAGCGTATTTTGCAGTTGCTGCAGCACTCTTACTTATTAATATTAGAGTAAGCCAGCATAAGCTTGAAAATTCAATCTCGATACGAACTTGTATCACTCAATATTTGCTTACTTCAATCCCTTTTGTGATCACATGCTTATAAGTAAGGGAGCAAGAGCAACAAAAAATATAAGAACCATGTTAGAGATGTGACAGCAATCGAAGGCGATGGTGCTGTGCGATGAGATGCCATTCCATTCCTGTTTAGTGCAAGGTTGTCTGTTCGAGCCGCAGTTAAACACAGAAATTTGTATATTTTTTAGTTTTTCAAAAGTTTTAAATAAACCAAAGCTGGTGTGGGTCTTTAAGTGTATAATTATGTTCTATGGAGTATGGAGGAGGAAGGGAAGGTATCTTTCCTGAGTTGATCAATATTATATATCGAGCTCAAATTAAACTTGAACATGCCTAAAATAATCCTGCTTTGGGATTAAATTGTGCTCGAATTTTTTGCTTAAGCCAATCAAAATAAGATTACCACGGGATATACGTAATTCTTTTACGATTAAAGTAAGTAGGATCAAATCAATTGTTATTTCATCGGGTCGAGAATAACTGAGATTACCCAGAATTCATTCCTAATTGATAAAATCCCGTATGGATTGATTTCGAGAATCGGTTTGTTGGGTAGTTTGATTGGTACTCAAACAGTTGTAGTTGCAAATCATGAGTCCAAATTTGAGCAGGGTTAATTCCTGATTCAAATTGGTTGCAATTATTTTGTGTGCAGTGCGCACGCCTATCTTAAGCCAAATTATGGAAGCTATCAAGTTCGTCGCAATTGTTCGATGCCCATTTTTGAGCACTATAAGGGTGATGGCACACATGCGGCTGAAAGATGAACTGTCGTCTGACCGTGATATTTTAGTACGTCAGCAAGCCGAAATAAACACACATGCTTGTTTGATTCTGCAAAGCTGAGCAACAACAATAATGAATATTTGTCAAGATCAGCCTTAATTTCTGCCATCAGTTCATCTTTCAGCTGCATGTGTGCGCTGGACCTAACTTTGTGCCGAGCTGACAACGGCCTGGTTCAGTTTCCAATTGGCTCCTAGTGCCATTGTTTCTGAAGCAGTTTCCCCAAATGCTAGCTATTACAGAATTTTTGGGTTTGAATATATTTCCTTGGTCCTGGGCGTTATGTCTTTCAGTGGAATGCCAACTCTTAGTTTCTCTTTATAAAGCTGAAAGAGACATCCCTGTCGTAGCACTTGCCTTGGTTGTAAACTCCACTCAATACTTCTGCATTCCATAGAATTGCTTTTGTATCTGTTAATACTGAATAATTCTGAACATCCATTATGATTTTGGCACGGTGTGGTGCACCAGTATTGTATGTGGCTGCTGGTGCGAGAGCATCTAATAAATAGTTTCTTTTCTTTTTTTAGAAAAAACTTTTACACACCCGGTCACCTTCACCAGCTATTGGCGCCAGCTGTGAAGTAACTAGCCATGAAAACGCTTCTCGAACTCGAACTACCGTTCGGATTCAGCCGTTAAGCTGTAGCTCCCTTTGCCTTGTACGATAATATCAAGCACACACGTCAAGAGATTGAGAAAAGCTCGGTTGGTCCTTTGGGGCCGTAAAGCCCCAAAGTATTTTTTTATTTATTTAATTTTGATTTTAGGTCAAACTTGCATATCCCCTTTAAATTATGGGGAATATGATGATTGATTGCGATAATTATATATATTCAGGTCTGCTCTCAATTCCACTTCCTCGGAAACTAATTAATTGTGGAATTCATTGATGTTCTCACAACCCCAAAGCGACAAAGTTTTTCGGTTTCAAAAGTTTTGCTTGTTGGTCGGTGGAATAAAAAGTAATTGCAAACTCGTACAGTTTCTTCATGTTCATAATTTGAATTCTTTTTAATTCAAATTGTTAATGTTGATCAAATGTTGATCAATTTAGAAATTGTTATGGAATTTTGATTTGCATTTAAGTTTTAATTGATGTACGTATAACGAATGTATTGTTTGCAGTGCAAGCAAAAACGAAAAGTAAAAGTTTGGGTTTGCAACGCTGTTTTTAAATGAGCTATTGTTATTTTCCGTTAGGTTTCGTGTCAAAAACACATCGTTTTCGTTACGTTCTTATAATGAATCGTAGTTGTTGAAACGATTAATGGCTTGAATTTCCTTTCCAAATATCGAGCTTGTTTACGCATTCAATGTTTTCTTAGATGGTCTTCTACTATCTTATGTGATGGATTAAGCTACTCGGCAATCTCTCTAGTTAATAAACGGTGGCTTTTAATAATCATTAACTTGATTTTATAATCTCTGTCCTCTAATTCTGCAAACAGCAAAAGAAATTTGCCAGCCAACGTTGACATTGTTGATCAGTTCACCTATGGTTTGCATGCTTAATTTGCTGTGGCGTCTTCAAATGTAATCGATTGACTATTAACTTATTATCAATAGAAGTAATACGTTAAGCTGTTATACAATACCTAGATAACGGTCCTAAGGCACACGTTAAAGAATTGAGACGAACTCAACACGAAATGAATTAAATTCCCAAAAAAAATGAACGATGTTCTTGGAATTCTGCCAGTAGATCACTCATGATAAATTTTACAAGCACACTTGCCGTAAATGGAGTAACTGCCGTTACTTAACAGATACTCCAATAGAAGAAAATACAAATGTTGAAATAGATTTTATAAAAATATGTAAAAAAAAAAGTGTAATCTAGCAAAATTAATTAGCCACCCATTTCCCTGAGTTTATTTTGGCTAAGATAATATCACACATTTCAGAGCATTTCTCCTTCGATCTCATTCAAATGTAGTTCATTTAATTTCTTTGTTTTTGTTTTTTTTTATTATTTGCCTTGGTCACTCATACGCCATGTTGTCATCACCGATGTCGTCGACGTTGCGTCTGTTGTTGTTGTTGTTGTTGTTGTTGCTGTTGTTCTTATTGTTGCCTCCCGCTGCTGCCTTGGGTTTTTATTGAAAAATAATTACATGTTACAGTCATGTCGTGCGTGTGTCCATCTGTCTGTCTGTCCGTCCTTTTTGTCTCCCACATCTGTCTGGCTGCCCTCACTTGGTGCGGTCTATTTGTGCCGCCTTCTGTCCAGTACCTCCACAAATTCCCGCACCCACCAAACGATGCGCTGCCTGTCAAGTGCAGCATGTGAATGTCCTGTGCTGACAAAGGGCTATCATAAAATAAAACACGTCCATATCTCTCTCTCTATATGTATATAGTTTTATGTATAAATTTTTGTATTTTCTTTTTATTTCCTTGGTCCGTTTCAGTGCAGTGCATTGTCAGCGCTGCCAGTTCTTGTTGTTGTAGTGGTTGCTGCTGCTGCTGTTGTTGCATAGTTTGTGACAATTTTTATTTAATTTTAATTGCTTGCTGCATATTAAGTTTTATATGTCAGCAAAAGAAGAAAAAAAATATCTATGTGGTTGGAAACAAATTTTGACACAAATTTCAGCGTTCTTTTGATTCAGAAAGATGTGACCCAAGCAATATTTACTTAATTCTAAATATCTTAAAAATCTATATCAATTCTATATCAATACTTATAAATGGAATGGAAATGGATCTAAAGTATGTGCATAACATTTTGCTACAATTCTACATAAAAGTACGATAAAAATTTAATATCTTCCATGAGCAAGCCAAGGGCTTAGGTCTTTCTATGAATGTTCACCGACCCACAATCAGTCAAGTAGCCGATAAAGTTTGTTCTTTCTCTAAAGTAGAGACCATTAGAGAGCCAACTAGACGTGATCACAAAAATGAAGTATCAGGGGTGTTTTGCTGATTGGAAGAAACGTTGTGTAAATGTTTTTTTAGCTGAGCTAGATCTCAGTCTGTCCTGGACAGAAATATTTCTAACGTGCTTAAATCTGGTCTACAAATGATTACCCGAGGGAATGGACACCAATTCATTGCCTTTGAATGATTTGTAAATGAAAATAGTCTTTTGACTGAGCAATAGTATCAGAAATTTTCTTCTAATGGATGCAGCTATTAAGGCCTAACTCCCATCATCTCTATCATTTCTATTTCCTGTTTATTAGATTCAGTGCTTAAAATAAATATAATTATTTAGCTTTCTAGAGCCCAAAGGGCCGTCAACAGAGCACGTGGGCCCGAGCAACCGAGGTGAAGGTGACCGTTTGTGAAATAGAAAAAGTGTTTCAATCAGCAACATTCTTTTTGGCCACACTGTCTTTGGCAGCTCAGCTGTTTTCGTGTCACAAGTTACTGTCAAACATGTTCAGTTTGGTCTATAATTTAACCATGAATAGACTTACAAAGGAACAACGCTTGCAAATCATTGAATTTTATAATCAAAGCTCGTGCTCTGTGAGAAATTTATTTTATCGAAAAATTGTCTTCAGCGACGAAGCTCATTTGTGGCTAAATGGGTACGACAACAAACAGAATTGCCGAAAAACAAAAGGCTTACGGCTGCACTTCAGGAGTTCTCAAATAGGTAGTTACATAGCCAGGGGTCCACTGGGGTACAACTGAGGGCACAAAAAGGCACGTTGGAGGCCGCACTGGGGGCCAAACCGATAAGGTTAGAAAACCACCTGGTTAGATACAGCCATGGATAAGTCTAGGAATGGAAATATGCTTCCTTTGCGCTTGAGGGAACTTACTCTTGGAGTCTGGCCGGTACGATTTGTTAGGGGGGCTGGCTTAGCCAAGCACTCAATCACTTTCCACTTTGTACTTTTCAATTTACACTTATGACTTGAAATTGTTCACGATTAAAATTTGGTGTACTGCACTTGAGGCAAGTCAAACCGGAAAAGCAAGGGCTGGTTTGGTTAAAAGAGAATTGCACCTGTTAACAGTGGCTTGGTTGCAATTTAGACAAAATACCCAACTTTGTTGTTTGACGTTTGAGTCTGTTTTTATTAATTGTATTTTGTTGCTCATAACATTTCACTTAACCAAATTTGTATAGCATGCTTTTAGGCTTGACGAATATTGAGGAGTTTGAACGAAATCTTGTCTTGACTCTATTTGGTTACGGAGTAACTGAAAAACAACTGAAATTCGAACAACAAGCGCCCTACAAAATAAAAGAGCTAGAGCAATCGAATTTGATATCTAGACTTTTATTGCCTGCACGCAAATTAAATTTGTTTCAAATTTTTGACACGACCACTCCCTTGAATAACTCCCTAATTTTTTAAGATATCGATCTATAATCCCTCAAATTTCCATAAGGATCGGATAATAAAACATGTTAAAAAATGGTGCATACTTTTCGGCTGTCTCCCTCAGAATTGCTGTAATGGTATTTAAAATTTCTTTCCTTGATTTATTTTTTGTAAACTAGTGTTATCAGTACCACGGGATGAGCAGTTGCGGTTGGTCCCTTGTGGGATATCGTGGTGGTGGTGCGTTGATACCTATATTGCTGGTAGAGTCTCAGTTTGAGCCAGACTCGACGTGCAGTTTCGTATCAATTGGGATCTGTGACCCAAAGATCAACAGATATTTCAGATGGACCTCGCACCTCATCAAGGGGGAATTGTCACGGCCGACAGTGTGCTTTTCAACAGGGAATCGACTGATCCTTCATAGGACAGCCATACCGCAAACCGCTAATCCTAGAGATCTAAGATTTCACATGGAACTTCGTTAAGGATTGCATACATTTTCCACAATTCGATACCGAAGTGGATACTATCATTGGAGTGACTTCAATTCTTGATGGCAAGCTAAATTTTCGAAATAATTTGCACATTTTTCAGGACTTTGCAAAAGCCGCCTAAGAATAAAATGATATTTTTTCTTACTTCACACCCTGTTTATAAGTATTCGAAATAATTAGAATTAGAGATTATTTAGTGTAAATTCCAAACTCACTTTTTACTAAATGTGAAATGTTCGTTGGTTTCTTTCCACACCAGAAAATCTGCAATTAACAGCAAAATATTTTGGTTCACAAAAGTTAATTTTATAAATCCCTTGCCTACAATTTCCATCTTCCGGCTCTTATCATTTAAATGTGTTGAAATGACCGAAAAAGATAAATAAACGCAAAGACACAAAAAATGCAAACAAACATACAAATAAATACAGACGAAAAAGCTACCCAAAAATTCAGGTTGTCCAAGGTTTGTTTACTTGTGTGTGCGCCTCACAAAGTGAGCAATAATATGACTATGTGTGTGGGTTTGGGTGTGTGGGTATGTGAGTGTGTGTCATATTTGAGTGTATCAAAAGATAAAAACGTTAAAACAAACAAGAATGAGGGGGTAAAGGGGGGGGGGCGAGAACACGTAGCAAACAGTAATAAGCATGCAACGGAGCATACAGGAATGGACGCAAAAACCACACACACAAACACACACTCACACACGTAGAGACAGCTAGAGTGTGCAAGGGAGACAGAACTTCACATCACATTGCCTGGTGCCTGTGATGAATGACTCTTTTAATTAGTTGCCGCAGGAAATGCATGAATTGCAAAATGACTCTGTTTGTTTACCCAGCGAACGGCGACGAATCATCCTCCCCCAGCCCCTTTCACCTCATCCTCCATCCACTCTCTGGGGCATGTCCTGTGTCTCTTCGTCTATGCTCTCATTTATTAAATAGTAGTTTTCAAGTGTCCTTCAGTGACATGTTTGCCTGTTGTTGTTGTTGTTGCTGTTGAGCTAGAAGGGGTGCCCTGCTTCAACTCGGGGGGGTTCTGCGTGTGTGTTCCATTTCTTTTTTCTGTTTCTTTTCACAGCCCTGGACAACAGTTTACTTCATTATTGTGCATACATGGCCGAAGGTTAGCCTTTTCCCTTTTGGGAGACTGTTTCCCAGCAAATGTGGTGCTGGGCCATTTATTTGCTCCGACAGTCCCTGGACAGGGCTTATTAATAATTTTTGTCAAGTCGCGCTGGAAAAACAAAAACATCAAAGGAAAAGAATTTGTGATGAAGAGTGCCAAGTCGTATTGAAGTCGGGAAATAGATTAGGTATATAAAATATATTTGAAATGTACTATTATTCAATGGTCTGATGCTTTCTCGATTCTAAGGAATTAAACCGCAATCACACATCAATAAGATGCTTAATGGCTTTATAAATGGATGTCGTCAAAGTTCTACTTGCTGTTCCTGCTACCCAAGTAGAGCGTTTATTATCCATGGTAAAGTTTATCATGTCTGTCCCTACATTATAATTAAATAATGGTTTGACCGAGATCCGAAATTAATAAGGAACCATCATAGAACTTGTCTACGTAAGCCACAACATTGATCTTGGTACGTACCAAAACCGTAACTCTTACCTTATTGCGATTCGGCTTGATTCCCTGAAAGAAACCGAATTCTGTTAGCTTTGTCGAAATTACAAATGAATCGTTAGTTCTATTTTAATAGACATCTTGGGTCTCCAATCAAGGAAGCCCTGTGAACAAGGAAGATGCCAATGCAATAGATGCTTAGGTATGAGACTGAAAATCAATCAGACCTGGGTTCAAATCTCGTTAAGGCATAAACAAAATGTTTTGTTTTGTTTTTCTTTTTAAAGAACAATTATTAAGATAAGCACACACCACTGTGTTCACTACAGTTGAAGACTAAATTAAATTTTTTAAACAGATTACTTGATTACCAAGAAAACTATTAACATAAATCTAAATATACACTGTGAAAAAAAATCAATCTAAAATCTGGATTGAAAATCCCTATTTTCAAGAATCCTTGCAATACTTATAATGGGTTTTTTCGACCTGTTAATGATTTAGTAAAAGTCAGTATTGATTATAATTTAATACACATTAATTTAAACAGAGATAACTCACAACATTTCGGAATAGCAATTGGTAATTCTGGACATTGGCTGTTTCGGAATTAACCACAATTCACTCATCATCAGCAGACGTTGTTGGTTTTCACACTTTTTCACACACACAAGCCCTAGTCAAACTTTCTATTTAAACGGTCGACTTGGCCGAATAAAGACTTGAGAATTAAACTTATACAAATTTTCAGCCTGAGATTTTCTGTTTATGAAATTCAGCCTGAAATTATGCCATGGGTTTTTGAGGTTTGTTTTTCCAATTTGTTGCGTGTTAAATCTGTTTGTTTTTGGCTTGTTGCTAGATGCTGAAAAATCTTTTTTAGGTGACATTTTTAACAATCCTTGCAGTCTTATAAAAACAAGATTGAATAGACTTGAAATGAGCTTCGAAATCTTAAAAACAAGATTTATCATCTCGCAACTTATCAACCATCATACAGTTTTCTGTAAAGCTTCAGTTGAAAATTTCATTGATATAAATAGATTTATTTTGCTAAAAAAAAAACAAATAAAACCAAAAAAAAAAAAAAACAAAATTAAACAATTTGCGGTTGCAATGCAACCCCCCATCCCTCCTGGGACTCGAACCACAACCTCTTCCGTTCAATAACACATTGGCACGGCCGATTAGCCGATTTTTCCGTAGGGGGTCAACTGTTAAGCGCAGCCAGTTGCAGTAAAAGAACTCAGGCTGCAAAAATCTCTGATCTCATACTGCAACTGGTTGAGCCTAACAGTTGACGCTCGACTGACGGTGGAGTCAGTGTTTCAGTGCGCAGAAGGTAAGGTAGTAAGTTCAAGTTCCAGTATCGGCGGATCAATAATTTACAATTTATGTAAGTTTTAAAGAAAGAAAAAAATGTTGATAACTAATGCAAACACCCCCCCCCCCCCCCCCCCCCTCTCCCCACCAATCACACCACCCTTCCTTACCTACCACCCATCACGTAAAAATAAAAAATGCTTAATTTATTTTTGTCTATTTTTCATATAAAAAAATTAGATTGTTTCATCTTAAAGTCGAGTGTAATCGATCTTAATTCAATATTGTTGGATTAAGATTTAAATTGAGAATATAATCTTGGGTTAAGATTATCTCGTCTCTGTCGAACTGACACCGTTTCGTCTCGTTTCAAGATTACATTCTTGGTTTTAGATTGTTTTTTTTCTCAGTGTATAAGACAAAGTCGTGTGTTATACTACGTATATCTCAAGAACGTCTGGACGGATTTTTTAAGATCTTTGGAATGTTTGATTTGTTTCCGCCCCGAATAGCAATTAAAAATTCGCAAAACAATCGGACCAAAAAAATTGCGAAAATTTTCAAAATGTTATAATTAGTTTAAATTTTCATTCTAATCGCGAAGTTTGCAAACCCGACAAACGGACATGGCTAAATTAACTCGGCTGTTGATACTTGTCAAGAATATATATACTTTATTGCAGGCATGCCCAAAAGCAGCATACTACAGAGCACTCACCAATACTCACAAAGAAAAGCACCAATACCAATAATGAAATTGTTGTTGGTCAGTTTGCTTGAGCGCGCAAACACTAATCAAGGAAGAGAACAAAACCGACGCACACACACAAAATCGTTTGCATGTGTGTCATTTTGTATACGGCGCGCCCTGCATGTATACGATCATTGATTTCCTATCTTCGGTTCAATTACAAAAACAAAACGTACTCAAAGAGTATACGGCTGGGCATCGCTGCTTTTTAGGCTCGGAGGCGCTTCCTTCTACCAGCTGTCCCGGCGAAGATATCGAAGAAAGATATCCAAATGCACAGAAAACACTCTAATCGAAATGTAAACAAAAATATAGAGAACATTTGTTCAACATCTGTCAAATCGATTGTTCTCAATTATAACAGATTATTTGGTCAACCTGTCAATTAGTTTGTTTTGTGCAAGCATTATTTGTAGTAGAAGATCTAATCTTTTCCAACAGAGTCGTAATGAGTATTAGGCTTCGTAATATTACGAATCAATCCAATTAGAAGGACGAGAAATCGCACGAGGAGAGCTCGTGTTTCTCAAACACAAGGGAAATGAGAGGCAGCCCGTGAATGGAACTGGTTGGCAATAAGAAATCGTCGAACTCATCTCACAGATCAACAACGAAATAATCTTTGACGCGCAAGAGTTGCTTTAAGTGTTGATATGAATCGAGCAGCGTTTCTATACGATTGCACAATGGATTACAGTTCGCATCCTTTCCTTCACATCGGTCCAATGTCTGTGGGCATTGTGGAGCATTGAAGTTTGTTGGAGAAACGTCTGGACTGTGTTGCCTTAATGGCAAAGTGAAATTGTCAGTATTGAATCCTAAACCATTGCTTTCATTGCTTCGGGGCGATTCACCAGAATCACGACATTTTCTAGCTAATACTCAAAAATACAATTGCTGTTTTCAAATAACTTCATTTGTGGCAGACTTTATCCAAGAACACGGATTTAATCCGACATTCAAGATTCAGGGCCAGATTCACCATCGAATTGTATCATTGCAACCTGTTGATGAAGCACAGCATAAATTCTTACAAATACACTTCATGGGCAATATAGAGGAACAACTTAATCGGCGTCAAGAGATCCACACAGACAACTACTTCATGAACATCATGCATTGGTCAGGCCGTTCAAGACTGCGTTGGAGCACATGCCAAGTGATGACTACAAAGTCGTGGTCAGAGCGGATAAACGACCAGCTGGAACACAAGTTTCATTCCAAATTTTATCTACACTTCCTACTTACCCGTCTATTTACACTTCTATTTACCCGTCTGTTTACCCGTCTATTTAACCGTTTTTATGACAATCTAAACTCATAAATGAATTCTGCAAATTTCGAGACTTTTTGGACCGTTCAATGTAAACCTTCCATTTATTCGAATATTTAACCGTCTTCATGACAACCTGATGAAATGAAGAGAATCATTTATAAAATGAAGAGAGATAATTAGACAATCTAAAGAAAAAAAGAGAAATGAGCAGCCTATTTCCGAAGATTTCGATGACTAAACCGATGTGTTCTTTGAGTTTAAACGAATTCATTTTCCGATACGAATCACAAGGCTAGCTCTTGAGGGTTTGTGGTCTGAATTTAGAAAATGCATGTGATACTCATGGGCAATTAGTTGTATGTGACATTTTTCTGACATATTTGTTCTGGCGCCTGATAGCAAAGCAAAAAAATGTCGTATATCACAAGATGCTTGACGAAAGAGAATCATCCCTAGAGTAACCTTTGCAGCAAAATACATAGTTTCATCAAAGCAAATGTCTTTCCGTCACACCATTTTCTTTAAATATGTTATTCTGATATCCTAATTATTCTAATGAATTATTGAACTTCATAAATATTGTGCATTTATTTCATTAAGTTAATTCAAATTCATATATAAGGGGCACAATAAACCAGGATTCGTCGCGGTGCGCTATTTCCCCAACAATAAAAATTCATACATTAAGTTTAGCTAAAAGGTATCACTACATTCAGTGACTGTTAGGCGGGCCAGCTGGTATGTAGATAAAAGAGTTCAACTTGACTGACTCACTGACACACAGCCTAAACCATTAAAGATAGGAAGCTGAGTTTTTCACAGTAGTTTTATCTTATGCTGAAAGTGAGTACTAAGATCGAATTTTGAAAAATTCTGTTGGAAAATGTATAAAATTCATGAAAAATTGTTGTATCAGGTTCAAACTCATTTTTAAAGATCTATATGAAAATTCAACAGTAGCTGCATACCAATTTTCCGGAAAATTGAGGTCTGTGGTCTTCTTTGGTTTGATTTGCAGATTTAAAGAGTTGCTGTTTTTAAACTTATGTATTATTTAGCATAAAAATGATTTATTTCGCTATTTCTTAATTGAATTTATGCTATGTAAATGTTCGACAATTTAAGTTAATTGTAAGCCGAAAATTCCTGCAAAAGTCGGACTAGCGGGGCACTATTTTTCACTGGCCACTTAATTACACTTTGTGGAGAGCATTTGCAACTGCAATTAATTTGCATTGGGCACTTTTTGGTTAATAATAATACACATGTTGTTTATAAATCAACAATTGTATAAATCACAGCTCAACGAATGCAAAATGTAATTTTATGTGCACGCTTCAATTGCCTTGAGCATTGGCCCCTCGCCTCACCTTACCGCCCTCTCGCCCTCCCATCCATCACTGACAGTGCAAACAAACCGATATTCACTGGGCATCAATATAAATAAATAAATCTTTGCCAAGCCATAACAACAAAATCAGTTGCACTGGCACGCACAACTACAACAGAAGCAGCAACAACAACAAGGAGAGCGAAACGGAAAAATAATAATAACAATTTAATTAAAATATTCAGCAAAAACATACACGTACACATATATAAGCATACACAAATAGACAAGGAAAGAACTGAGAGACAGAGAGAGAGAGAGGACAGCTTATGAAAATGCAATTTTTATTTTTTAAATTGATTTCTGGTTTGGGTAATATTTACTTAAATATGAGTTTTTTTTGTGGATTTTCATTGTTGTGCAATTGTTTATTGCACTTTTTAATAAAAATCTGAATTTTATTTATTATTTGCCAATGCGTTATTATTAACTGTGCGTCAGGAGGTTTTCCTTGAGGGTATTAATTAAATTGAGTAGTTTTTTTTCCTGAGAAAATTATGTGCAATATAAATTTTCAACTGAATAAAGTCTAATAGTGTCTAGCGGCAAGCATATCACTTGCACAAAGATAAGATTTTTATTATGATTCTCTTCATTTTGTGGTTGCTATTGAAAATACAAAATATTCTGGTCACTAAAATAAACTATTGAACATAAAACAATCATTATAAACGGTACCAGTGCAATCTTATCCTAATTTGGGCACAAAGCCCAATAGAAATCTATCTAATTGGAATGGTAATCATAATTATTAGTGACTAGCTGAATACTCGGCGTCGCGCGGGTCCTAAACATTGTTAACCCGTTAAATGAAATAAACCGTTTAAAATGACTTATCGGAACCGGAACCGATACAAATATATTTTGAGAACCGAAAACCGTTTACCGTTATTAACGAATCCGATAGCACCGGAACGAAACCGAGACGTTGGTACCGGGACACTTTTGGTTTCTCACCTTTGCAGAGGATTTCTTACCTACAGGAGGCTAAAATATTAGCTGGCGGAAGACATCTTCAACATTTGCTCCAAGATAAAGACTTTTTTCTGCACCGCCAAGTGTGGGACTCAGTTCGCGAAATTGTACACCAGCAAAGGTGGCCACAACTAAACATCAAGCCGAAAATCTTGTTTTGGGTGATTTTTATTCCATTTGGATACACTGCAAATTGGAAATATCAAAAATTTCGTCCTCTCTAGCACAAACGTTTGTTCAAAGAAAAGCGAGGAAATCCCTTTTTGAAAACAATGATTTTTTTATGTGGCATGTTTTTGGACCCTAGGTATAATGTAATGCTAAGTGCTAAGCAAAACGAGAGCGTAAGTTAAAGTCGCCTCCAACCGACTTCGATATACCCGTTACTCATGGAAACAAATGTTTAATAGCCTTCCTGTATGCCTGAGGTGGGTCAGGCGAAAAGTATGCAACATTTTTTAACTCGGCTATTTATCATCCGATCTTGATGAAAATTTCAGGGCTTATAGATGTTGCGAATATAAATGTACATTTTAAATTTCAAAATTCAGAAATTGTGGGAGATATTCAACATTTTTTATTATGGGGGCGGGGGTGGGCGTGGCAAAAATTTGAAATAAACTTGATCTGCGTGCAGACAATAGGAGTCTACATTTCAAAATTGGTTGCTCTAGCTCTTCTAGTCTCTGAGATCAAGGTGTTCATACAGACAGACGGACGGACGGACAGACGGTCAGACGGACAGACGGACATGGCTATATCGACTCGGCTGTTGATGCTGATCAAGAATATATATACTTTATATGGTCGGAAATGATTCCTTCTGCCTGTTACATTTGCACGACTTTAGTATACCCTTTTACTCTACGAGTAACGGGTATAAAAATACTATTATCAATCTTTTAATAAATATTTGTGCACAAATTTCGTCGGTTGCTGATCAATCACTGCGAACTTACAAACAACAACACCTTTCAGGATTATGCATATAACATATTTAATGTGCTATTTTAATATATTTTTATTATTAAATGAAGTTAATAACAAATTAATTGTTCTTATCATTATGACTTTTGACAATCTGCAGTATTACCGCGGTGAACGTCGGTAGTTGCTTCTTCCGACATTTTCCTTAAAATTGTGTCTGGCACAATTAATGGCATTAAATGCTGTTCGATGTAGTCCCGAGCAGCGGCACTTAGCGAACACCTCGCACTTGGCTGCCACGGCAAAGATTTCTAACTAATTGGCGCATTTCTGGCGGTCAGCATGATGATCTTCTGGATTTACTACTGTAGCATGTGTTAATTGGCGGCGTATATATGCGCCGCTAAACTCGAAATTAGTATTGAACAGCGGTTTCTGGGAGGCCACATAGCACTTGGTCACGTATTCAGGGCCCTGGCAGGGAAACGTTAAGAAATTGAAGTGATTTATAAAGCTTTTGCTCGGTCTCCTTCCCCTAAAGGGTATACAACCTGCTTATAGGAGGCCAGCAATTCACTGTCCACTGAACTGGGAGCGGGCACTTGGTTCGTGGTCGTTTTACTGCCTCGATCATTGAGCACCGGCGGCTGTTCAATGATATTCCTCATCTTCTAATAGCTGTGATCGAAGACATAGTTGAGGCGAATCAAATTGAACTGATTTAGGGGACTGGAGGCGGTTAGAAGTGTTTAAGCTCCTCGCTGGTGGTTTGTGGTGACAGAGGGCGTTTGAACTTGGATCAAGTACTGAAACTCTTGAATCAATAAGGTCGCAATCAAAAATTGACTCTTGGATCAAGAATTTCACTCTTACCGTACGTTCGAGAACGAATGCTCTTGATTCAAGAGTGAAATTCTCAATTTTTTCGCTGAGTGCACTGCCACCAATACCCACACAAGTTCAGTCCAGACCGAGCTCCGGTCCGCCGGTGTTCTCTATCCGCCAAAAAATAGGCGTTAACAGGACTTAAAGCTATGTTATTTTGTTAACATAGCGTATTGGCAAACGTAAACATTTTTTGCTATTAGTAAAAACCGAATATGAAACGGCCACACGAAAAAATTACTCAGCAGTTTTTTTTTAAATGGAGTTTTTCATTTCGCGGCCGTTTCGCGACTCGTGGAATCCGCCCTTTAATGATGAATGCAGTTCTAGTACTGCTTCATCTGAAAGCACCGACGAAGTTGGGGCATATGTGATATTGCAGGGAAAGAAACTTGGTGATAAAAACACATCAATTGTGTCAACAAAGAAGCTACTGGATTCCAATAAGACTTTTCTCGCACTTAAGCGTGTTCGAAACCATGAAAACATTCTAAGCTGGTGGTCAGAATTCTCCACAAAGTTCTCAGAATTGTATGGGATTTCAAAAGTCGTGCATTCTGTTCCATCTACGCATGATAGCGTGGAACGCCTATTCTCTGGCGTAAAATTTATAATGATTCCGCTAAACTGTATGGACTCAACCATATTGAATGCAATTATGTTAATGCGAGCAAATCACAGGAATGCTATTTATTCGACGTATAAAATTCAAGGTTAAATTCGAAAACTAATAATATATAATATGAGTATATGAGTATATAATGTAATCATAAGCTCTTACATGTTAATTACGTAAAAAAAAAATACCAAATATGAAACAGTCTATATAATTTTACTTTAAATGTGAAACCATTAATTTTGTGTTGAATTTTGATTCGATTTATTACACAGAAATAAAATGATTTAGATTTATCTCTTAATTTAATTTTTCCAATATTAAAAATAAGTAATACCGGTATAAGTATACCGAAATAAAAATCGAGATACCGTATCGAAACCGAAAATCTAAATTAATTGAGCACCGAAGTAAAACCTTAAACCGAAACATCAATTTCGGGACGTACCGAAACCGAAATTTGTTTCGGGATTGAGCCATGCATTTAACACTTTCATTTTTGGAAAGGTATGACTAAATCATCATAAATCATTTTAAGAGAGTTTATTGACTTTGAACCGATTCGAATCCAAAGAGAACCGGCTTCAAACCTGGCTTGAACAGGGATAATTTCCATCCTTTATAACCAATTAAATGTTCACATCTGAAACGCTTTTCTTTGCCGGCAAAAGTGATAAAGCTTCCAAATACTTATCCCTAAACCAATTTAAATACTCAAAATTCAATCAAATAATAACATATTCTCGTTTTATGTTAATGATAGCTTATGTTCAATGTTTTTGTGTGTAGTTTTTTATAAGGTCTTTTCGTTTGATTTATGTGTAAGTATATAAGCTTTTGGGTGTTCTAACATTGGAGGTCTTCTATCTGCTTGAATTGCAACTCTATAATTGTCAGAGGGCATTTGTTCCAATGCAGTTTTATATAGTTGTAATAAGTTGTTGTGCTAATGAAACTGACAGATTATTGAAGACTTAAAACTGTTTCATGTTAATAAGCTTTCTTATTCTCCTCTCCAATGAATACAGTGTTGCGCTGTTTTAAACTTTTAAATATAATTTGGTAAATGTTTCCAAAGGCGAATAGCAAATGGGAAGTAATGTAAGTCTGAAGTAGCGTGTTCATTTTGAAGGCGAATAAGATTTTTGCTTCATTGAGACGCAGCTAAATTTAGTATCTCATTAAGATAAGATAAGATTAAGGTATTGATTATTTTCTGCAGGAAAATGAGAGCTCTCAAGCAAATCCACGAGTTTAATAGTATTTTAAATATTTTCTCTGCAAATTCCGATATGTGGACCGATCGTTTTTTATTGTAGTATGTCTATGTCTAGCTATATTGTTGAAAGCAACTACCAAACACTTCCACACCATATAAAATAGAGGGCTGCATGAAGCCTTCAAACTCAAAATGAATTGAATGAGTTCGAACCCTCACTCCAATGAATTTGAATGAATGCGAATGCCGGTAGAGTGTCAAAATTTACAACATTCAATCAATCAATGAGGGTCCGAATTGAATTGAAAATAGAGTGAGGTTCGAATATATTTTGAAAATAAATAGTCATTGTCAAGGTGAAAAAAATGGTAGGGGAACAAATTACGAAAACGCGATAATAAATTTATTCTGTAGCAGAATTAGCTGAAACATTTTTAATAAATTTTATTGGTTTTATAATTTAATGTTGTTATGAAAATACATTATTTTATTAACATTGTCTAGGTTGGTATCAATAGTACAAATTTTCTCCAATATTAATTTTCTTGCATCTCGAAATGCTCTTTCAGAATCCGCTCTGGTTGCTGGTGTACAAAAATTTTGCAACTTGCTTTGTATCAAAGCGGATCAATATTTTTATGGGAATGCCACCAAGAAAGGCAACCATATTCATTGCCAAACAAAACATTGGAAGTGGGTACCACACAATAATAGGTTAATTAACAAGATTTAAAATTTATAATGATACAAAAAATTAAAAATGTTTTTGTACAATTTTCTTCGCCCTATTATTTGTTTCCTTTCCTACAAAAGACATCCAGTAAATCTCTAGAGATTTTCGTACAAGCGATGGTACTTCGAACTAAACTTGAACGACCTTATTTGTGAAGTGATTAGAATAAAACCGGCTACTAGATCATATGGAAGGAAATCCGAACACATCAAATCTACTTGGCTTTGGCGGTTTCAAATCGCTGAACTTTCTACATCTAATCAATTTGCCGGGCGCATTTGTGCCCCAACAAATATTAAGTCAAACAGCTTTGAATTGAAATGCTAACGATTATACGAAAACCTCTAGAAATTTCTAGGACACACCCGATTTTGTTGATTTACTAAATTTGCCTTTACTAAAACTAAGTGATCTAAGTACACTAAGTGTTTTGCCTTCTACTCGTTCAATCAATTCGTTTTGCATATTCATTCATTCACACTCATTCGGTTAGAGTATTCAAAATTTCACATTCAATGTTGAATCACATTCACATTCAGTTGAATTTTTGTACTCAAAAAATTGATTCATATTCATGAGAACTGATAGTTGCTCACTGTTTGAGTGCACTCATGTATAAAAATGAAGGTGCTATTGTCTAATGTTTGGAGATATTTCTTTGAACCATAAAATCAACAAAATGTACCAATTTCAGAGAATTTCTTCTGAAAAAAAGTGAGTTTTGATGGCCATTCATTGAATATTCCAAGAGCTCATTTACGTTTCACATAAACAAATATACACCTGCCATCACGCCCAGTTGTCCTTAATATCACGCATACGCGATGTTGACGCGTTTACGCTTCAACTGCTTGTTCCATCACCATTCAACGACCACGCCCAACTTTGACCTTAACGCAAAGGCATAAAATTAAAAAAAAAATGCAGCGGCAACTGACACACAATCAAACCACATAGCCACGCCCCTGACAGACATGCCCATGCCCCCCACCTGCCCACTGGCAGTGCAACAAAAAATAAGTGAAATAAAAAATAGTTTAAGTCAAGTTGGCGGCTTTAAAACACACACACACACACAAAATGCAAAAACTTTAAATGCGGCTGTCGCTCTGTTTAATAAAACTTTCAACAAACTCAATTAACAGAACTTTCAGCTGGCCACAGAACAAGAAATGCAAGAAAAGTGGCATAAACAAGGCAAACAAACAAGCCGAAGGGAAGGCGACAAGGGGCAAAAGCATTTTCCCAACTAGGCGCTGATTTATTGTAGACAGTGTAAACGGATATGCCGAGAAAGAACGAGAGAGTGAGGGAGAGGGAACGTGCTTGTCTTCGCATTTTGGCATTGAAAGTCCATTTAACATTTTGTCATTTACAGTTTTGAAATAGTTTTCGAAAACTTGACACCAAACAAACCTCGGAGAGTGCAAAAGAGAAAGCCATAAAATTGCAGGAAACAATTGCTGACAGGACAGCGTCAGCACAGAGAAACCAACTTGGCATTAGGATTGTCAACAAGCGCGTTATAAACTTTTATTGCCACAACAAAGCGAACGAACGGGGGGACTTTTTTATAGTCAAAGTAATCGAAAATTATGTGTCCGCCAGGACCATCCCAACCAGCTTAAATTGGCTGCAAAATAATAGAATTAAATGAGCCTCTTGATGCAAATTGATTTGGATTAGACGCAACATGGCAAAACTCTAACCCACGACACATGTGCCACGACCCCAAAAGAGATGCACACATTTCGAATCGGGTCTCAAAAGTGCATAAAAATTGATGACCACTCTGGAAGTGCAACCAAACTTGTGAAAATACGAAAAAGAGAGGGTGAGCGAAAGCCATCGACACAAAGTTCACTTAACCACCACTTGATGCAGTTGATTCCAATTGTTAGTGAGCATTTTCAATGGAATTTTAAAACTTTTTTGTTTTGTTTCAATCAGCTGATCAGCTGATTTCTGCAAGTTTAAAAATATTTAGGTTAAATAAGAAAATGAACGTGGACCGAAAATTAGAGATGAACGCGGACAGAGATAGCTGTGAGAACGAATTTAAACGATCGGATTTAACTAAAAATGTTCGGCGCAGTTCCAAGTATTCACGTTGTATAATTTTATATGTAAGTGACGAGCAAATCAGTGGTAAGAAGACTCCGTCGTCCTTCGGGACAACCCAATAACCAATGAACTCGCCAACTGTTCACTCAAAAATAAACTCAGAAAATCTGATTCATCAGCCATGATCTACATACAAAAAGTAATTAACATCTCTTTAAATAAAAATGCATTTTAAATTTGGTTTCTACTTAGACATCAATTTGAAACAATTGAGTATCAAAGTCTCTTTCTTTCAAGTATCAAGCAGATATTTTCGAAAATATTTAAATGATAACAGAATGGTCTAAGGGTCAACCCACAGAAGACCCAACTGGTGCTGTTCACTAAGAAATATAAGATCCCTGAGTTCACACACCCATCCCTTGGGGGAACGCGTCTAAACATAGTCAAGGAGGCCAAGTATCTAGGTGTCATTCTGGACTCGAAACTCTCCTGAAAGAGAAACTCCAAGAAAAGAATGAAAAGAATGATGGCATTGGGCGCCTACTACGCCTGCAAAAAGACTTTCGGTATGAAATGGTGACAGCATCCGTATATCATTCAGTGGTTATACACAGCGGTCGTCAAACCTATCTTTACATATGGAGCGCTAGTTTAGTGGAAGGCGGCTAACACCAAACCCCATCTTCTACCGCCCAGGCTGCCCTGGATGTAATTCTAAACCTGGAACCTGTATACACTTTCCTGAAGTATACAGCAGCGAGAACTGTAACTTCTCAAAGCATCTACTACAGGCCACAGCAGCATCCTGCTTGAAGTAGGAATAACTGCAGGGGCAAAGGGAAGAGACTACTGTTTACCAGCTCAGAAATGGAAAGACAATTTCAGAACCCGGTTCCCGGAATGAGAGCAATCGGAGCAAGAAACTGCCATCAGGGAGAACAAGCTTACCATCTATACAGACGGTTCGAAGACGGATGAGGACACAGGAGCTGGCATCTTCTCCAAAGAACTAGCGACACAGATATCACTACGTTTACCGGACTGGTGCAGAGTTTTTCAGGCAGAGGTCTATGCAATCTGGCAAGCGACCAAATTAATCTACACCATGGACGAAACTCCAAGGAGCATTTCAATTCTGGCTGCTATTAGAGCTCCGTAATAAAACGCCACAAAAAGTAGTCTAGTCCGCAACACGGCGACAGCCTTGAACAAAATCCAACAACACTCCATCACCCTCGTCTGGGTACCTGGCCACGCCGGCATACCAGGCAACGAGGGAGCGAACGAGTGCGCAAGGAATGGTTCAGCGCTACCAACGACACCAGCGGTAACGGACATACAAAGACCCCTGCTGCAGGCCGGAACGAAAATGGAACCTTGCACCCGGTTGTCACATCTCCCGGTCACTCTGGACCAGATACTCACCTAAAAGAACTTCCCAACTCCTATACCTTAGCAAGAGCAGGATTAGAACTATGATGGGAGTCATAACGGGGCATAGTTGACATGGCCATCAGGATGCGCGCACCCCACAATGACTTCTGTCGTAGTTGTGAGAATGAGGAAGTGATAGAAAGCGTTCAAAACCTTTTGTGCGACTGCACTGCACTTCTTAAGAACCATTCTTTGAAGACCTGGGCATTCTGGCATATGCATAATAACTCTAACTAATGAAATCTTTTTTGCGATTTTCAAATGTTTTGCCCAACAATGAATATAATAAGAGGTATTAATAGTTTTCTTAATGGAATTACATATGTTTAGTTAAGTTTATATAGAAAACTTACAGCATTGATTACAAAAAAACTTACTCCTCAGAACGACACAGGCAAGTGTTGCTGTGAATAAAGGTCACACATCGATATAAGGTTTTGGCAAATAAGGGCTTTTATTTCAAATTCACACCCGTTCGATATCCAAACATTACGTATAAGCTATTAGAACAATTCTCCTAAATGACTTAGGGCAGATACTCTTGGTGAATATTCAACTCTTCCTGGGGCTGGTGGATGACGGTGGCCGGTGGATTTATGGATTATTGGGCCCAATTGAAGAAAGAAATCTCATAAGGTACAAAATAGCCGGACAAGAACGGCTTGGCTGGCAGAATCGTGTCCACAGCGCCGGCTATACTAAAGACATTTCATATAAAACCATTCAGCATAAATCACAAGCAAAACCACGATATACCTTCTTGTAGGTTTTTCCAAGCACAGAGGTAAATGTAAAAATGTACGTGTAGCGAAGTGCAAAAAAGGTACACGTAACGTGTTGAAATGAGAAAACTACACGCGACGTGTTGAAAAGCTCCACGAAAAGTTATGGGTTGAAAATCCTACATTTTCGTGTACCTTTTTTTTTCTGTGTACTCATTGAACCTAAGGTTTTGGTTCGAGACTGGGTTCATAGATTGTTACACAGTTGACCGATTTTTGCCTCTACTTTCGGTCAAAATATAGTCAACTCTGTTGATAAGGAGTTGTCAAAAGGACCATATTCCTAATTGTTATCATTCATAGGCACATTAAAAGGCTTTTCAAAAGTGCTAGGTCTTACAAATTTTGTACGACACAAAGTGGTCTTGGAGTCAATCCAACCAAAACTGAACTCGTTCTCTTTATCAGCAAGTATAAGATACCAATTTTAACACCCCCACGACTAAACAACATACACCTAAAATTTAGCGATTCTGCAAGATACCTTGGTGTAGTGTTGGACAAAAAATTATATTGGAACGCAAACATAACTGAACGTATCAAAAAAGCCAGTACTGCACTTTTCTCGTGCAAACGTGCGATTGGTCGTAAATGGGGAGCCGTTGTACGTCCAATACTACTATACGGAATCATCGTATGGTGGCCGGCTCTGGGGAAACCTTCCGTCCTCAGAACCATAACCAAAGTTCAACGTAGTGCTGCATTATGCATGACTGGTGCATTGCGTACAACTCCAACAGATGCACTTAACATAATGTTACACCTTATGCCTCTAGATCTTCTGGGTAGAGAAATCGCCAGTAACGCCGCTCTCAGGCTGAGAGAAAGCGCACAACGGGCCTTCATTGGCCTAAGTGATGAAATGGGACTCTCTCCTACAAATTTGGGAAGGTAGCCTCACTTTTAACGTACACAGAGGAAAAACCTAAGAAACGTTTTACTCAAGATGAGGCGAACATTGTCAAAACAAAATTTAACACGTTTGTCTCATAACACTTGTTCTGAGTTGACAGCGATCTTTATTTCTGAATAGGTTTATTACCCTCTGTATACAATGTACATAAATAAACGAGATTTGCTTTCCCCTTTTCCACTTTGACTTAAGTTTTATTGCCATATCGAAATCGCAATATGGATTGGATTTCTAAAACTCATCTCCAATTATCATTTCAACAGATTATTTGCAATAAAAATATTAAAAATATTATTAAATATTAAGAAAGTTATTAAAGTTCTTAAGAAATCGACTTAATTGATTGTTTGAACCGAACCTTTTTTTGGTCCGGTTCGGGCTTAGGTTCGGGAGGTTAAGTATTTGAAAGGATCGGTTCCTGGTTCGGTTCGAGGGAGCCAAAAATCCCGAACCGACCCGGTTCTTTGGGGTTTGGTTCAGGACCGGCTTGCAGCCTTGGTACTAACTCAATCAGAACTTTTTCAATGCTGCTAGGGCTAACCAGACTTGAGCTTTTCTAGCTAGACTATTTCTATTTTGCTCACACAAACGGCAGACATAAGATACCACATGCGTTGGAGTCAGATCCCAATGGCATTATCACATGCCTATTGAGCATTTACATTTGGATACTACAATTTTCTCTAATGAAATGAAATCGTCAGGTGATAAACATTGTTCTCTCTCCACGCGAATGTTGTTTGAGCAGAAGTCACTTTAGTTATGTGCCTACTGCTGAAATCCATACATCTTGAACTCTCGCATTGGGCGTCATCTTACAAAGCGTAAAAACAGCCACAGCAGAAATGTGACGTGGTATACGTCCTGTCTAAAGAGTTACATTTGTGATTGACATATGTTTCCAAAAACGACGACCACAACATATAGATGCATGCTTAGCTGCTTAAACTTATCTTGTAGATAAAGAAATGTCCATAGTGGCATTCGGCATGCTTCATTTCACTTAAGTCCATGCCTTTTCCAATTTGTAGAACTAACAATCGTTGAAATTGAACATTTTTTAGTTTCAAATTAATACTTTAGCGTATCAAATTAATATTCTAGGTATCAACTTGTATCAAATTGATATTGATAAATGGTGGAAGGTGACGAAAGAAAAAATACGTATTCCTCTTACTTCAGATACTTCAAATGTTGGCGATTTTCTTTAAGTAATAATTTTGTATTATTATATAATCGTCGCTTTGTTTTTTGAATTTTTTTCCTTCTCTTTTGACAAATCACTTAAT
The DNA here is from genome assembly GCA_037044535.1 of Lordiphosa magnipectinata. Taxonomy (NCBI): domain Eukaryota; kingdom Metazoa; phylum Arthropoda; class Insecta; order Diptera; family Drosophilidae; genus Lordiphosa; species Lordiphosa magnipectinata. Next base: position 144,829 of record JBAMBO010003389.1, read on the forward strand.
TTTATTATTGCCAATTAACTACACCAAAAAAAAAAGACTTTTCAAACACTTGAACACACTTAGCAGCTACAAATGTTTACTCGTTTGACTCTTCAATTATTTAGTTAGATACATACATGGGCGTGGCAGACGCCCACTTTTGTATAGCTGTATAGCACTTCAGTATATAAATAAGTAATAAATACGCTTAGTTGCATCAAAAAGTGGCACTAACCAAAAAATAGTAGACAAGAGGAAGTATCAAATGGGTGACGATGACAACAACGTATAGGAAGGGGTCGGGTTAAAGGCAGCCAAGCGACAGAAGTGTCGCCTCAATTTGTCCGTCCACATATACGCAAACAGGCGAAAAACTTTTTCGAGTTGAGTTTTCGTTCGGTTACCGGCTTGTGGCTTCTAAGGACACATACGAGAGGGATTCCCGGGTGAAGGCCTCATATAATTTTAAAGTGCTTCCGTTTGTGGTGTATGCAGTGGGGGTGGTGGGGCACAGAAGCATGTGTCCAGTTTCTAACCGACACGACAAACACTGGCTGAGCATTAAAATATGCTAACGAAAATAAAATTTAAAACTAACTGCGAAACCAACAAAAATCATTGTGCGAAAGTACGGGTCGAATGGTTTGATGGAAAATAGGGATGGCAGGGACGTTGCTGGTAACTATGGGTAACAGTTTTTGCAGCTATTATGCTTTCTGGGAAAGAGTATACACATTTGGAAATAGGTTGTTTGTAGTGACTCTCAAACTGTTTAACCATTCCACTTTAGATTCATTCAATCTATGTTTTGAATGCACAAAAATACTTAACTCTGAGCCGATGTAAGAGAGCTTGTGTTGAAGTGCTGACGGACAATCCGTGCTACCGGTGTCCCTATTTTCGGTCAATGTAAGTAACAGAAAGGTCACTCTACAACAAAAAGTTATATGCAAATAGGCCCAGTTCACGGTTAAAGGTGTCAGAAGTCACGTTGGAATTATTTGAATTGAAAATGGGGAGACCTATTGAAATGCATCGTTTGTTGATGCCAAAAAATTCTACACTTGCTAAGAGTATTTCCACTTCATTATATTTTATTTCCCATTTTCAACTCTTTTGTTGGTGCCAGCCAACACCTGCGGTTACTGCGCTTCATGGAGCTATGGCACACATACTATATACACACAAGCGCTCACACACGGAAAAGGATTTCTAGCTCCGGCATATATGATTTATGACTTCCGGTTTTTGGGGTTAGCTCAGAATGTTCGCAAAACTGTTGCGCTCTCTCTTTTAAAAATTACCATATCCTCCTTCTCGTGTCCCCCTACTGACAACGTGTTTGGTCCTAATTTAAAGCTTTTTAGATTTCATGCCAATTAAAGAGTCCTCCAATCCAACTGAATCCACTCGAGTTCTTATCAAATTATCAAGAGATACACGCGTTCGCCCACGATGAGTGTCATTCTGTCAGTCCGACTGTCAGTCATTCAAAATCGAATAATATTGATCTAGTGCGTCGTCCTGTGCGTCCTCTAGGTTGTCAATTTGTTTGTTGCTATCGCCACGACAATCACCAGCAGCTGATTTCCATCTAAAGTGCGAGAGCATCAAGAGAAATCAGTGCAGCACACACATATATATAAACATATATATAGATATGTATGTTTATATATTTTTTTATACGAGAAGACGAGCCGGGCAAGGTGGCAGATGTCAATAAGTGCCACAGCAAAAGGGAGCGAGAGGATAAGGAAAGCCGAAGTAACAAAAGTAACGTTTGACACCCAATTACGGCGTGAAATCAAAAGGAAATTTCTTTGGGGAATATGTGAGAGGAAGCAAAAGATGCGGGACTACAGAGGCGCGCAACAAACGCCACGCATTGTGGCTTCTGGACTGGTAAAAAATATTCCAGTATTTGGACAGTGGGCAACGAACGACCAGCTAAAGTTTTACAGCGGAGTTCACATTTAGCAAAATTATAAAAATTGAATATTATCCACAAGTTAGTCTTTTCTATAGTCAGAGCCAGAATGTTCAATCGGGTGTGTTGAGATTTTGGTGTAAACGCTTGAATAGATGACAAAAGTTGAGTGTTTTGAAGTAGTATCAAATAGTTTTCTTTAATATATTGCAACATTTCTTCGTAACATTTTCTCGTTTTTTTATTCATTTAAATAAAAATATCGGAAATACCTAAAAACGTATTTGTAAATATTTTTAAAATTGGATTTTTAGTAAAATAAAACATCTATAACATTAAGAAAGATGAAAATTTTTATACAAATTTTCAACTGCGGCGCCAAGATTTAAACAATTTTTTAAATTAAATAAATTTTTTTTTAAAATTGAAAATTTTTATAACAAAAGTGTCGCGACTTTTTTTTTGAAATAAGACTACAAGATTAATTTTTAGGGCCTTACTTAATTTCTTCGTTTGGGTTTTTATTTCATAATGAAACAAGAATTTCATATGCAATAAAGCCCTAAAAAAGGAAATAACACTCCAAATTATACTAAAAATCGTTGTTTTTTTTTTCTGTATAATTTTTTGGGGCCTTATTTTATTTTTATTTTTTTGGGCCTTATTTCGCAGAGCCATCGGAATATGCTAACGCGCATTCAAAAAAATTCTTTCAGTTGGACAGGAGTTGCCTTGGGAACGTCAGCCTCCCAAAAACACCCGAAACGGTACTTCAAATAAAAAATACAATAGATTAGCTAATGATTCATTCAAATGAGAATAATTGTTGTTACATGCATCCACAAAGCTCTTAGACTTGGCTCTGATTTATAAACAATATGCTAATTGATAGTCACACAGCTGTTGGCTAGTGTGATGTAGTCCCAGATTTCGGTTCGCAGCCCTGGGTACTCGTCGTAGCTGTGACCGTGGCCGTTGCCACCGCTTTTGGCTTAATCTCCACGGATTTGTCTGTGGGCAGTACCGGCTCTTGCTCCTCATCCGACTCGATGGTCCGACAACAGGTCTCCTTCACATAGCGATTAAACACCTCCGGCTTATAGGCATAAACATGATGGTCAGCTCCTGTTACGAATTTAATGTCCACCATTTTGCCGCCCCGTTGGAATTAATTCATTTCGTCCGAAGAGGAGTCGAGTACATGTATCCCATGTATACCCGATGATGGGTATGTCTCTATGCACATCTTTATTGCGAATGATCATAGGGTGCTTGGTCCAGCCAAAGGATTGCAGATTCGCCGGTGATGTGCCATACTGGGGCAGGAGATTGATGTCCTCCTTAACGGTGCTGTGGAATTCTGATTAGATGGCGTTTGCCATTGTTCCCATTCCCTTTAAATGGCGATAAGGAATCCATCCTCACAGGCCAAGTTTTCAATTTTTTCCATTATGTTATGTTATGTTATTTTCCATTTTATAGACAAATGTTATACCGATATTCCAATTTTATTTAAGGTTAACAAAAAAACAGCTGATTGACGTTTGCGACTATTTGCGACTGTACGCTCAATGTAAACACTTCAAAGGTCGTAGCCCTGAAAAAGTCGTTCGACCTCAGTGTAAAATCGGCATTAGTTTCATTCAAATCGCGTTCTCGTTAATCTCTAGAAATTTCTGGAACACACCCGTGCACATGAAGGTATTTTTTCGAAATTTAAAAAAAATTCGAAGATTGATAATCTTCATCTCTAATAAAACTATGGATGCCCAGGAACACGGTTTTATCAAAAGATGGTCCAGGGAATTTGACGATCCGTATCTCACTAAACATTTATACATCTCACTAGTTTGACCAATACTTGAATAGATAGATAGATAGATTTTGTTTTTATTTTTGTTGTACAAATTGTTGACCGTTCTCGATATAAAAAAGGGACAAAATATATAATAAAATCAAATTTAAAATCTTGACTTAGAGCCGTCAGCTTTTCTGAACATTTAAACATTACTTGATACAAATATAAACTTTACTTGCAATTGACAAAAACAAAAAACAAAACTATTATTATCTGAATTATCTTAAGTTATATTAAAAATCTTCATTTAATATTTTCTTTCTATATAGAATAGCATCCTCAATATAATTGGCCAAGTTTTCCCAACCCATGTCTCCATCTAGAGCCGCGTAGACCTTCAGTTCCTCAAGTACTCTATTCTTAAAACAGCGCCAGCGAAGCTCTTGCAGAATAGGGCATCTTTCAATAAAGTGCTGCATGTTCTCTAGCTCCTTCAAATTGCAAAGTGTGCATAATCCATCGTTGACCGTGCTTCTGGGACAGCAGTTCAACCGTAGCATATCACTTCGAGCCCTTAGGATCCATGTTATTATCGTTGTTTGGTGGCGGTATTGCGGAACTCAGCCCCTACTGCGTAGCTAAAATTTTTGGATAATTTTAATTCTCTAATTTTTCGCTCGATCTTGCCATATTTACATGCTGATTCTTGCTTTCCTCTGTTTTGGCTGTGAGTAAAGATACATTTCCTTTTACCCATTCGGAGTGAGTAGCATTTCCACTGAGGGTGATGCTGTGGTCCTGGAGTTTTCTTTTGAGTGACGCGTACCATCCAATCCCATGACTGAGCATATACTGCTCCAAAATATGCGGTAGTCTGGTACTGTTGTACTCGAACAGTGTTTTCGTTTTATATCTGAGGTGCAGGTTAAGGCTATAAAAATGTCCGTTTTCTAGTCCTGCATCGATCGCTAATATATAATTTTGCGTATTTTCCGGTAATTTAAGTATTCGTTTGACAAAATATCTCTGCAGTTGATCCACTTCCTCGCTGATTTCGCCACCGGCTCTACTTATGGCGTTGTAGATCTTCCATTTTACGCTAAGATTCAGGCTATCATTGCTTAAAAATTTACCCCATTCGGAATTCATGATTTCTTTAGATTCGTTTAACCTGGTATCTACATGTTTTCTTAAGCTCATAGTGGGTGTTAACACGACTCCGAGGTACTTAAATTCCGAGGCAACTTGCACGGTCTCCGACTGAAAGAACCACTTTTCTGTTGCTGCCAGTCTTCCTCCTTTTCGAATCACCATAATTTGCGACTTTGACGTGTTTACCTCCTTAGCCCACATGGTGCAGCAGCTTTCGAATCTTCTTATCATGTCCTATAACGATGAATAATGATGTCGTCCGCGTACATGAGAACCCGTATGTTGATGTCTCCAACCATCACTCCACCTTTCAGGTGCTCGTGTATGTCATCCAAATATAACGCAAAGAGCAGCGGTGACATGGGGCATCCCTGCTCGACTCCATTTTGTGTTTCAAATTCTTCCGATATACTGTCACCTGTCCATACTTCGCAGCATGTCTTTGAGCATACGTTCTCTATTAATTTAATCATTTTCGTTGATACTCCTAGTCGTTGCAGCTTGTATATGAGGAGTCCTCTAGGCACACAATCGAAAGCAGCTTTAAAGTCAACGAAATAGCCATACACTTTCGGTTTTTCCTCGAGTTTTATTTATACTATCGATGCCAGATTAAATACCCCGTCTATTGTCGATTATCCACGTCTGAAACCCGCTTGGTACTCAATAAGTTTTCCGTTGTTCTCAACCCATGTAGCAAGTTGTCTGGTCAGAACACTCTTAAAAAGCTTCGCCAAAGAGTTGATGAAAGAAATTCCACTATAGTTCTGTGGGCTTTTAATGTTGCCTTATTTAAAAATAGAGAAGATTATGCTCTTTGAGAATGATTCCTCTACTTGAGCGCTGTGAAAAGCTTTGTTGAAAATGTGGAGCAGCAGTTCGTGTAGTTCTGTGGGTGCATTTTGCTTAAATTCATTGGTTATTCCACTTTCTCCCGGTGTTTCATTGACCTTGGCTTTGACAAGCGCGCGTTTAAGCTCTTCCATAGAAATATCTCTATTTAGCTCTTCCTACTCGTGATAGTTTGGGGCGTACAGCATGCTTGGCGCCAGTAAAAGATCGATAAAGTGATCTCTAAATTCACGAGCCGATAAGGCGGTTCCTTTCCATGGACCATTTCCCCTTATTTCTCTAGCAAGTCTCCACCAGTCATTCCCATCCTTCACCGACATTATACTCATTTCTAACTGCCGTTCGTGTTCTGCTTTTCTGTTTTTGCAAAGCGCTGAGTACTCCTGTTGCAGTTTTGTGTACTTGAATATGGGTCGAGTGTTTGATCACCGCATTACCAAAACTATCAGGACCAACTTGAATCGGTTGAAAAACAGTTTTTAATTTTGGTCCTCCGTGGCCTCAACTGGGATCCCACCATTTTTTACCATATTTTTTACCATCTTTTGTCTGCACACTCATCTTTGTTAGATGTAAGAAATAATTAACTGTCTTTTTTTAATCGGCCCCTGCTATGTTGACAGAACTTTGTCAAACTGAAGACTTTAAAACCGACATCAGCTTGCTAATTTTCTACACAGCCGCGTATAGTAGATGTAAACTGAAAAAGGTTGATTAAAGTAGAACGTCGCTTCATGAAGCCGTTTCAGACGGAGAATTTATGGAGCCGAAGAAGTGCGAAGAAGTAATTAAAACAAAACAAAACGAGAGCGTAAGTTAAAGTCGGCTCTAACCGACTTCGAAATACCCGTTACTCACGGAAAGAAACGTTGAATAGCCTTCCTGTGTGTCAGAGGCAGGACAGCCGAAAAGTATGCAACATTTTTTTAACTTGGCTATTTATCATCCGATCTTGATGAAAATTGGAGGGCTTATAGATGTTGCGAATATTAATCTAAGTTTTAAATTTGAGATCGATATCTCAAAAATTGTGGGAGTTATTCAACATTTTTTTATTGTGGGGGCGGGGGTGGGCGTGGCAAAAATTTGAAATAAACTTGATCTGCGTGCAGACAATAGGAGACTACATTTCAAAATTGGTTACTCTAGCTCTTCTAGTCTCTGAGATCTAGGTGTTCATACAGACAGACGGACAGACGGTCAGACGGACAGACGGACAGACGGACATGGCTATATTCGACTCGGCTGTTGATACTGATCAAGAATATATATACTTTATATGGTCGGAAATGATTCCTTCTGCCTGTTACATACATTTGCACGACTTTAGTATACCCTTTTACTCTACGAGTAACGGGTATAAAGAGAGCATAAGTTAAAGTAGGCCTTTCCTGACTTTGATATACCCGTTACTCAGTAGAAGGAATGTTTAATAGCCTTCCTTTAGGTTAATTAACAAAGCAATAACATTGATTTTAACAAATTAACATTATGTTAGCAGACATCGCATGCTGACCCGAAATATATGAAAAACATGTGAGAAATTCGGTCAAGCCCGAAGAGGTCGAGACCGTCAATCGGTTGTGATGCAACTATCGGGCCAATAAAGAAGAAGGCATAACGAAACCAGATATTACCCACAAAAAAGTCTTATCCAAGGAGTCACGCATTTATCGTGCAATATTTTTATTAAACGCCTATCTCTAAGTTTCTCTCTCTCTTTGTCTCTCTAAGATTGTCTTTGTTGTATGGAATGCTGCGGTGGTGGGTGGGAGGTGTGTTAACTGTCCTGTACTTGAGTATCGTTCATACCTACTTTATCATTCCTTCAGCAAATCGATAAATAATATTGATTGCTAAACATCTAGAAGGTTAGTAATATCTACATATCTGTAGAGAATTTGACGATTTTCCCTGTTCCTTACCTAAGAAAGAAAATGGAGTCTCTCTCCAATCACTGGTTATTTGTTGTTTTATGTGAAGTTTTAAGTTCTATGAAGAAGATTTGAAATCGGCGCTTAGTCTTAAAACTTTGGACACGCTTTGGACACCGCTAATAATATACTTGAGTTTTTGATATAATAATAATTAGTCCGAAATTATTTAAGCTATAAACTTGGAAGTATTTGTGCTATTAAGCCCTCTACGCAGTTGTGAAATAAATAATAGAAGTAAAGTTAAAATCTATGTCTGCTCTCCGGTTAAAATTTGTATATGAGAATTTCGCATTACTTTTCGTTACTTCACAACTGCGTAGAGGGCTTTATCTTGAAATTTGGGGTTAACGATGTTCAAATAAAGTTATAAACTTTATCAGATCAGTATTACAAGCAGTTGTGTGTTTTTTCTCTCCCGTGTGAAAAGCATCTCTTTATTTATTAACAATTTCTTTCAATCTTCGTCCCATTTCAAGGTAGCAAATGGGTCCTGTGGTGCTTTCATTTCATTTCAATTCAAAAAGCAGCACAATTTGTATATTTATATGGCTTTAAGGCAAAATGGGTAGCATAGTTACTGGCGCTGTGTTGCCTGAAGCGGAAATGTGACACATTAATTACTTTCCTTTGGACCAAAAAGTAAAACCAAAATGAAAAAACGACTACAAAAGCCAAATGAAAATATTATATGAAAAACTAATTTTCACGCAAATTTAAATTCATTTAATTAGCTACAAAATGTAAGCCGCACCAGGCAAACCATGCATGACGGAGCGAGAGCGAGAGGGAAGTACAGAGCTCTCTCATAAATGTACTGACCAATGCCTTTGAAACTGTATTTCCGCTTTAGTGCAATCGAAAAAGCCACTAACGATGCTAATCACTTCAACTAACTAAAACGCTTCAGCTGGCAGCAGGCAGAGTCAGTCAGCTCAGCAGCACTGAGAGAAAATATTTAGCTTAACATAGAAAGAAAATAATAAATCTTTCCCAAATGCGAAAACTGTTGCGAGAGACAATATATATATTTTGTTCGAAAATTAAGGTTTTTTCATACAATTTCTTCTCGAAGTGTGTCTACCATATTTCCAGGTGGCTAACAGTCGACAACTGTCTATCTCTGCAACCATTTGTAACTATGTGAATATCTATAACGGAGTACAGACGTGTGCATGTGTGCATGTGTGTGTTTTCGGTTGCAATCGTGTGATTTTGATGAATTTGACAGTTTGTGGGCGTTTGCGCTGACAGCTGGCTATGCTGTTGCCATGGCAATACAAAGGGTGAGTGGTGGGCAGCGGGGAGCCGGGGAGCTGTATGGACAACTCTGCCAAACCGCAACCGACGACTTCCGTTCGCCATGCTTGTTTGCCTATGAATCTCTGTAACTGTGTGTGAAAATGTTGCAGCATTTGCATTAATTTTGAATTGATTGCTTACATTTTAGGCAACACAATGCCCTCTGTCATGTGTGGGAGTACCCCTAATATAATTATAATATCTCCACAGCATTTCAAATGGGAGGCATTTGACTGCGGTTTTACGGGTTGTCATCATTACCCAGCCATTGTTGCCATGTTGTCCTCGCATATTGCGGTCAGCACACGTACACACACACACACACCCACACATGTACATACATAACTCCTCCATCAAGGCCAAAGCATTGAAAACAAAGGACCACAAAATGCAGAAAAATAACCAAAATAATGTCATCCATTGACATTTATGCTAAATTTCCTGAGTTGCTAAAAGTTACCCAGTAGATTAGCCATAAACAAAGCAAATCAAGGTTTTATAGGTGATTAATTAATTTAAAACAATTGTTTAGAAAGATTTCAGATCAACAAAATACTCAAAAACTATTTTTCAATGCTTCTTCTTATAGCATACAGTTTGGTTTGATTTTATTTTAATTTTGTGGGGATTTACATTGTCAGTTGAGGCAACAGATAAGCAAATTCAGACCAAATGATTTATTAAATTTTTAATACAGGTCATTCTTGCTTAAATCTTGCAATCCATTGGCTCTGGCAGGTCTACTGAAAGCAAAGTTGCATTCATAGGAGTCCAGCAATAGAAAAATTGGGTGCTGATTCTGATTCCCAGAAACATTTAATTTCAACTTTTCTCTTGTTCGAATGTGGGGTTTAGCAAGTTCGCTGAGTACCTGATCAGTGTATTCTTGCCGGAGTAAGCGGTACGCATAATGTATGTACTTGCACGTACCATCAGAACTGCAATCTGATACTAGCTGCAATCAACATTGCAAATCTAACGAAAGATTCGGCTTGTACACTTAAGGGGCATAGAGATTGCTTGCTGAAATCATTGTGTACCGATCCAACGCCGGCTTATCATTTAAATAAATGCACCAGTTACCCTGATCAAAAACGGGTTTCTTCGTTATTAAAGGAATTGCTGCCGAAAGCTATCACAGAAGCGATTGAATTTCGTGTTTGAAAAAGTATTGACAACCGCATTTTACAAACACAAAAGTTTCCAAGGAATGACTTCGCTAACTTACTAGTTAAAAAATTAAAATCGTAAAAACGCAGAGCACTTTTATACAAAGCATAAAGGAGAATTTATGTCATGCGAATTTTTCTGAAAACTTTGCATTTGTTGCGCAGGATGCTGCCCATTCTTTTCATTTCAATAACGATCAATGCACTGTTCATCCTGTTATAAGGGAGCTTTTAACGGGGTAGGTGCCATGTTTAAACGGGAAGCAAGACTGAAAAGTCTACAGTTAGTGGTCGCTAAACCCATCCTCACACCAGAGCCCCTATGTCAATGGGCAAAACATAATTTTAGAGGTATAGATGTCTATTTTTTGCAAAGCCAGAATATGAAGAAGACAAGAAAAAATTTAAAAAAATATATAAAATGCCAAGTGAGTACCTCACTCATAAATATCATTGGTTTTTTCCTCTGTCGGAAAAGATATTAAGGAAAAGATTTTCATCCATGGAAAATATATCGGGGGTGCCACAGAAATCACTAGAGATTTTCGTAAAAACGATTGTATTTCAAATTTAAACTGCTTGCATTAATATAATCATAATCATGTGTAAGTGACACACGAAATGATCGGTTGCTAGATCATATGGCGAATGCAAAGCGGATTGAAAATTACTGTTCAAAGCCAAGTAGTTTTGAGCAGTCGTTCCCAAATCGCTCAAATTCACCATCTGATCTAGCAACCGCAGATATACTTATCATTTTACATATAAAATTAAGTAATTAAAATTTGAAATGTAAACGTTTTTACCAAAATCTCTAGAGATTTCTGTGGCAACCCCCTATAATAAAGTTTTCATTCAAAACAAATATTGTTTTGAATTTTAAACAATTTCAAACAATGGCGAAATTAATATCTTCTATCTATCTAATTATAAATGAGATAATCGCAATCTGTTTTGATCTTCTTAAAGGTACGAATAAAAGCAATATAAAAAAAGACTTTTTTAATGTTGGAATAAAAGAAATACAAAAATTAAAAACGTTTTTAATAACATTTCTTTTCAATTTTTTAGTTTAAGTTAAAGCTTTTTTTAAATTTTTTTGGTAGGTACACTTACATTTTGAGCCAAATCTCGAGTCAGAAACTTTAGATGAAGTCAAGCAAAATATGAATCGAAAGGTTATTGAATTTCCAATAAATGCGCAAAACATTGTTTCTAAATCAGTAAAGTAGTTTGGATACAAAGAGCAAAAATATTTTTAATAAAATAATTTTTTCAAATAAAAACGATCGAAATTTATTTTAAAATCATCTGGAAAAAATATTAAAATATAGAAAAAAATTTGTTTTATTTTTTCTTCTTAAGAATCGTACTTTTTCGAAGAAAATAAGGTATTAATAAGGAAAATTGATGGATAGACACCGAATTGATATTCGATGATCGCAATACATCATAGCTTGGAAGAACATCGGCGTTTTGAACCAGCCCATTGGTAGAATCTCGCAATTTGTTTTTCAGATTTCAATACGGTCCAGCTTACTTCAGGTTTTGTTATATAAAACTGTATCAAAAAATAGTTTTCCAAAGCCAAAAAATTCTTTGTGGGGATATCTTCGTTGAGCCAAACTAAAAAAAGCTTTTTTTTTGATGCTGACACTGCGCCTAAAAAGTCCAACAAATGCAAGGGTAGCACATATTAGCAGGTGATCTTGTTAACTTTAAAACAACAAAGACTCACACTGACAAAAAAAGTTAAAGGCGACTTGGACATTTGTGGACATTTTTAGTTTTACTCCACGAAAGACAGGTGTAGGCTACTTAGATCAGGTTGTTAATACGCGTTACTTTCACTACGTCTTACAAGTAATACATATATGGCCGGGTCACTTACATTGATTTTTTGATAATACATATCTTTATATTAATATATAACTAAGCTTTTTTTGTAAAACAATGAGAACTTTATATATCACAGCTAAATTAACAAAAACTCCAAAAATGCGGGAATCAATTGAAAAGCACTTGCCAAAACATATGTTGTGTTTGATAGCTCACAGCTGTTCGGATATATATTGCAATGCTTTGAGTTAAACTCTTATAAGCTAATAAAAGTATCGGTAGTTGATAAATAATGAAAAATTAACGCTTTTTAGCCTATTTCCACCAAAGAAATGAAGCTTCATTTCTTGAAATGACAAGAGATGAAGAAAATGATATAATTTCTTCCATACAAATTGTTGTTGCATTTTGCGCTTCATTTCTTTCATTTCTCAAAAATGATGGCATTCCCCACGAAGGAATTTGGTATTTTTTTATAAAGTACTCGCTACTCTCTAGCACTACTCGTTACTCGCTGGAAATAAGTGTGTCATCACCAATAAAATGTGGATTTGAATTTAAAAAGTAGGCGCAATTTTGTTTATAATATAAATTAGTCAAAATAAGTTGTGTATTTAGCTTTCTGCTGATAATTCAGGGCGTTAATAATGCGTTCGCCCATGGTAATTGCTTTCCTGCCGGGTATATCTTTTGTTGTGTAAATATTGCAAAAACTCCCCGTGAGTTTGAAAGTGGCGCCTGTTGTTCATAAATCATATCATTCAGCTGTTTTTGTCAACGTTGCATTGCGAATATTAAAATGATGAAGATTTGTGTATAATATGAATATGGACATTCTTAACAAGAAAAAAAATAATTCATTAAAAAAACAGTGGGCCCTTTTTGAAAACAGGTGAAATAACATTACATTCCGCTAAAACCCTGCTTAAAAAATGCACTCGTGAATTTCATTTCATTTTCATTTTTCTTGGATAGAGGACATGAAAATAATAATATGAGAATGTGATCAGTTTTAAATGGATGCACCATGACAATGTTACAATTTTTTTAAGATCTATGTTCTTTGTCGCTTATCTCGCGAACTGTTAGTGGTGAGAATGTCAAACAAATATGACTATATTCTGGATGCGTAGACCGTTAATGCGCTGTAAGACAATTTTTTTGAAGAAACAACTCATTTATTTTGGGCCGCACTATTGCTAATGGGCACAAAAAGAAAGAGAGCGAAAAAGAAGGAGACAACGCAGCTAACAAAAATCTTTACCTTCCTCATTTTTCCTTACATTTGTTATTACACTGTCGATTTGTTTTTAAGAACACGTAAGTATTCTCACATATTGCTGTTGTTTACGCGATCGCCTTTTTCTAGTTACAGTCTTCCTCTGAATGTGAATGAAAAAGAAGACTTAAAAATGCTTATGTATGTATATGGAAGATGCCACAGAAATCACTAGAGATTTTGGTATAAACGTTTACATTTCAAGTCGAACAGATTATTTATTTTATATGTAAAGTGAAAAGTATATCTGCGGTTGCTAGATCAGATGGTGAATTTAAGCGATTTGGAACCGACTGCTCAAATCGACTTGGCTTTGAACAGTCATTTTCAATCCGCTTTACTTTCGCCATATGATCTAGCAACCGAGCATTTCGGTATCACTTCACATATTAATGCAAGCAGTTCAAATTTGAAATACAATCGTTTATACGAAAATCTCTAGTGATTTCTGTGGCACCCCCGTATATGTGTGAGAGAATATTGTTTCTGGCACGCCGCCAGCTTGACAGCTTATCAGCTTGGCGCCGGTAACTTGACCAATTGCGCTGTGATCTTGGCAGTGGATGCAAGAGAGGAATGAACAATTTTAGTTTCAGTTTTGACTCTTGATAACATTGCTTGTGGACCCTACTGTTACGTTTTTAAAATGCGCCATGCCTCGTTCAAAAACCAGCATTTTCCAGGAATTGATTTCTTTTGATATAGAAAAAACATAAGTTCGTGTGTTATTGAAATAAATGACGAGCAATGCAAAAAAGAAATTAAAGTAAAGTGCAGTAACTACATGCATACATGCAGAAAACGCAACGATTTGTTTGTAAAATAAAATCCACTTCTGTGTAAATTTGGCAGCAACTAGTTCTGACTTTTTTATGAAACCTAACGTGTGGAACAAGATTAGCGAAATAGTTACTGTTTTAGCACCAGCAGAAGTTGCGACAATGCAAAATTGAAATCGAAAACATTAACTCAGCATTGACCAAACTTTTGTCTCACGAGTTAAAATTTAGAGAGCCTCGACTGTTCGAGAATGATGCTTGCCTATGTTGAATGATTCTTGATCCGAGATATGGTGTCTTTTTATCTGCAGAGCAGTAAAATGACTGTATTAAATTATTATCAAATTTGCACACTCGAATAGCATGGATAACATTAATTCTACTGAATTATCAGCTGAAAACAGTCCTAGTTCAAGTTTGTCAGAAATTTGCAGTGATGTGTTGGTTTATATGATGTCACGTGAAAAAAAATCCGAAAATGAAACAGTTTTAATTAACAATAATCTCACATCTTTATTAAACAAGTTTCTAAATTAAAAAAGATTGCTAAGCAAGGTAGATATATTGGAATGGTGGGAATAAAATTCAACAATATTTCCAGATCTTTTTGAATCTTCAAAAGTTGTGCCAGCAGTACCACCCACACAAGTAAGTGTTGGGCGTTTGTTTTCAGGAGTAAAATTTATAATGAATCCTCGCAGGAGTCGCTTGGATTGTCAGACTCTAAATGCTTATATGCTATTTTGATCTAATTACAATCTCGATTAATATGTCAATTCTTAGAATAAACATTTCATAAAGTTACATAACGACGTATAGTATATACGTTGACCAATCTATATTTATTTAATTAACTAAACTTAACATGATACTTTTGTGAACGAAGTGTTTTCTTATCTTTTAGTTAAAACTTATAATGATGCCAGTATTTATCAAAGTGATATTTTATACTAATAACCGCAACCGTAGTCGAAACTCAAAACAGAATAAGGTTAATAACCGTTACCCGTATCATAACCCATATCCCGCAACCGTAATATAACCATAGCCGCAAAAAAGCGATCGGCCAGAACAGCAACCGTAACCCTAACAGTTATTCGTTTCGGTTTTAATCTCTTTAATCGATTAAAACTCTAAAAAAATCGCTAGCTGGCCTACAACTAGGTTGTGAATCGTCGTTCTGATACTTTCATTTATAAAACGAGAGCGTAAGTTAAAGTCGGCTCTAACCGACTTCGATATACCCGTTACTCATGGAAACAAATGTTTAATAGCCTTCCTGTATGCCTGAGGTGGGTCAGCCGAAAAGTATGCAACATTTTTTAACTCGGCTATTTATTATCCGCACAACACAGTGCGCTCTCTAAGTCTCTCTCTCTCTCTCTCTCTCTCTCTCTCTCTCTCTCTCTCTCTCTCTCTCTCTCTCTCTCTCTCTCTCTCTCTCACTAAGATTGCTGCTGAACGCAATGCTTAGGTTATGGGTGGGGTGGGTGGTGGGTGTTAACTGATCGTTTTTTGCTCATAACTTGAGTATCGTTCATCCGATCTTTATCATTCCTTCAGCAAATCGATAAATAATTTTGAGTACTAGATATCTCTAGAAAGTACGAACCATCTATCATCAAAACTGTAGGAGATATGAGGTTTTTTCCAAATTGCGGGGGCGTGAGGGGGCGTGGCAAAAATTGAAAATAAACTTGATCTGCGTGCAGACAATAGGAGTCTACATTTCAAATTTGGTTGCTCTAGCTCTTCTAGTCTCTGAGATCTAGGTGTTCATACAGACGGACGGACGGACGGACAGACGGACAGACGGACAGACGGACATGGCTATATCGAATCGGCTGTTGATGCTGATCAAGAATATATATACTTTATATGGTCGGAAATGATTCCTTCTGGCTGTTACATACATTTGCACGACTTTAGTATACCCTTTTACTCTACGAGTAACGGGTATAAAAACAAAAGCTTCAAACTTTTTCTTTAATTTGAAGGCCGGATTTTACCTACATTAAGTAATAATTCATTCATTGTTTAGAAAGAAATTTCAAATGATTCTATATATGAGTTTGAATATTAAGTAAAACAATTATTTCAATTCATATCTTAGTCTCTTAATTTCAATTTCAAATTCAAAGAAACGCACAATCGTGAATGTTTTTTTTTTTACTATTTATTCCTGAAACCTTTCAGGTTTTATTTTATTTATGGTTTCTTTTTTCGCTTCTCTTCTCTCCTCTCTGTGCGATATTACAATGCCACTTGTTATTGTTCTTATCCTTGTTGGCATGCTTTTTGTGTTTCGTATTTTATTGTATTATCATTGCCCATTGTTTTATGTGTGTGTGTGTGAATAGGTGTTTGTATTTGTTCCTGGCAAGTTATTTCAAGCAAAAGGTAATAAATTTTAAGCAGCTTAACACTGTTGCTCGCTGGCTTGTAAATGTTTTAGACAGTGCCAGCCACAAGTCTAAGTACAGGCAAATAAGTAAGTAATATTTCCAAAAAGTGTTGTTATATTTTTGATCGGGAGTGTTCTTAGAGAAGATCTAGTGCCGAGGGAGTGCTGCACCTGTTTAAGACTCAACTAAAAGCATTTGATGCTATTTAATCCAGTTATTTGCGAGTTTACACAATAAAAAGCATGAGTCGAGAATGTGTAGCCATAGTCTAGTTAATTAATTATCTCTTTCTGTAAGGGGTGGTGGATGGAAGGAATGTCAAGGGTATGAGAAATTATGGGAGCTAGGAATGCTAAAATGTTAAGTCAAATAATACGAATCTAAAAGTAGCAAAGAATTCCAAGAATTTACAATGGAAAAAATTTTAAACTAAATAAATTTTACTGTAATTGAAAATGGGAAACAAGTCAACTATGTATCGGGCCTCAATCGTGGTTCATCCTTAGGATTGAGTTCCTGCATGACGTCTAAAAGTTAAATGGGAAGAAGGAAGGATTTGAAATTTCTTTCCAAAAGGAATGAAGGAAGATTTCAAGGAAAGAGTAAGGAACGAAGGAGGACAGAAAGAAACAATGAAAAAGGAAGGAGAAAGGGAGTTGGGTGGAAGGAAGGAAGAAAGGGGGAAGAAAGGAGGAAGGAAGAAGGATGCTAAGAGGAAGGAAGGAAGGAGAATGCAAAGAGGAAGAAAGGAAGGAGGTAGGAAAGAAGGAGCAAAAAGTAAAAAAGAAGGAAGGAGGACGGAAGGAAAGAATGAGGAAGAAAAAGAGGAAGGAAGCAGGATGGGACAATCAAATAAAGGAACAAAAATGTATGGGCATGGTAAAGAAACATCAATTTTTCGCAAACAAAATGTGTTCTTATAATTATATTTAAGCAATTGCATTTAAAAACACTTTAAAAAAACCGAGTCAGTCGCCCACTGGTGTTGTTTTATACAAAATTCATAGCATAAAAGGTTGGACTTCTGGAATCCACACGCAAAATAATCTAATATTATAATATTAAGAAAAAATCTAGCTATGGCAGTTTGACCATCCGTTCCCTTATTACCATAGATAATTCAAATATCTTTATAAATTACCTTGGCATATTAAACACTGTCTCCACCACTTAGGCTGTACCCAACAAAGGCCCCATAAATTATAAATTTTCCCCATCACATCGCATTTACTTAAAAAAAAAAGAAACAACAAAATCAAGAAAACTTCCATGCCGAAAAAAAAAGTTTTAAATATCTTGTTATTATTATCTACACAATAATTTTATTTTTTACACGCACTTCCGTGAGAGATTCCCCCAAAGACTGCCTCTGCTTCCATACCACAACCCCTGCAAAATTGTTTTTGTAACTGTCAGACATGCTAAAGATTTGGCAAATGCATTTTCTCCTCTTCCATCCTGTGCTTAAATAATAAATTTCAATTTTTAAAGATTGTTACGTGTTATTGAAAAGCTTTGGCTTTTCCTTTCTTTTTTTTTTTTTGTTTGTGGTCCCCAGCTGCTGTCCTGGGCTACCCCTAAGGGACATGACTTTCGCTTTATTATGTGCTCTCTTTTCTGGCTTCATTGGACCCCCGTCTCTTTTCATCCTCATCATGTGCATTATATTTGCTTTTTGTTCATATCAACATAAATAACTTATATAATGCCACACTTTGCTGAATTTCCTTTTTTTTTCTCGTTAATACACTTTATAAAAATGCTAGAGAGGGGAGACAAATTCTAATGACACCTCGAAAGTTTTGCTTAGTTTTAAAGTAACAGCTTTGATACTTGACAAATTAATTTTATCTGTAACGCAACAATTTCTTGCTAAAGCTATTTTCCTACATTTATTTGATTTTTTGTTCATACCAACGGCAGGTTGCAAATACTTGTCATAAATACTATATAGAAAATGAAGATAAATTTGTGCGTACAATCGAAACTTGAATACTCTTCATTGAAAAGGTGAATCGTTTGACAAATTTTTGACCTAGCTAATGTTTTCCAGGCTTATCGTAAAATCAAAAATGAATAAATGTAATTTTTTATCAATTTTTGCATATAATTAGGGGCCTCAAGTAGCAGACTGTAAGCACTCTAACAGATTCCTGATTGCAAGATTGCATTAGTTAAAGTTTCAGATAGCTTGGAGTTAATTGTATCTCTCATCAGACTTCTTTGGTGCCAGTGGATTCTATTTGACTATTTAAAGTATAATGTTAGGGGTCAGGATAAGAATTCCAAAGTCAAAAGTGTTCGTAAAACTTGTGGAGCGTTTTATTGGGGGAACAGAATGAATCAGGATTTTAAATCGACGACAGTTCATGAAGAAGTCAACAGCTCTCAACGAAATCCCCTGTAGCTTAATATGGGTACCTATTAATCCACCCGTTTTATCTAACTGACAAGTTCGCTTTCGACTCTGTGTCAGCAATGGTAACAACGACTGTATGGTCATGATATAGCCCATCGCGCATACGAAACCGCACTTTCGATTGACTTAACTTTCAATTTGAATGTTTAATCTCAGTAAAAACTGATTTGTCATATACAAAAACCCAAAACAACAAAAAAATCGAAAACTGTATGAGAAAATCTATGGAGAAGCAACATTAGTACACTTCAACTAAACTTTTTTAATTGTGTAGCTAACTATTTGATTTTCTTTTTAATTCTAAGAACTAGTCCCTTAGCTAATGGAATCCTGAATGAATTCACTATGCACTATGGGGTTTTTTTGGCATCAACTTCAAATTGAAAGATAGCAAGCTAAGTTTTTGCACATAAATTTTTCAAATTAAAGTAGTTTTTCGGTTTTTGGTTTTTTTTTATGATTCAACCACGCCTACATCCCCTTCCCCGAACATGGTATCTAAAATT